>JAJIBD010022895.1:0-15753 GCA_021461705.1 Cryptotis parvus | reverse complement strand
CATGCACATACATGTTCGTTCATACGTTGTTTCAACATGAGACACGGTAACAACTCTGTGTGCCTCGTGAGTGTGCGTGAGTGGCTGTGTATTTTTCACTTCATTTGTGTTTGTGTGGGTGTAGGATCCCCCGTAGTCCGGTGGTGAGCACATTGTGCAGGCAGCCTCCCAAGCCCCCGCGCCAGCCTGGGGAAGGGCTCGGTTTGTTCCACTCCTTTCCCTCCTCGGTCCCCGTTGAGGTCTCTGACCCCACTTCCTTCTGCCTCAGGTCGTGGTGGTCATTCACCCAGCTTCCTGAGCACCTGCTCTCTCCCCAGAGCCCCAGCTGGATCTCTCGGCCCTGGCAGAGAGCTGAAGAGAGTAAAGACTCACCCCACACAGGTGAGAGGCAGATGGACTCTGGGGAGTCCGGGGGCTGTTTCCTATGGGATACTGGTAGGTTGCAGATAAGGCAGTAGACGGAACAAACAGGACAGAGTTATGGGGCTAGTTCAGGAGAAGGGGAGACAGGTGAGGTCCCAGAGGATGTAGGGGAGTGGGGCAGTGCATGAGTCAGGATGCACTGCAGAAGTGGGTCCTATTAATCCATTGGCTTCCTGCCTGGGTCATAGCGAGCTGAGCACCTGGATACAGGTGTGTGAAGGGAGCGGTGATGGGGTGTTGGCCCCAGATTGTACAGAGCTGGGTGTCTGTTCCTAAAGGAAGTTGGGTCACTCCTCCCCATGCTCCCCACACTGAGGGGGGGCCTCCTCATGCCCACTCTGTCCCTCCTCCCCTCAGCTTGTGGAAGAGCAGCTGCGGCCCTGCAGGAGAGGGGACCATGGAAGTACCTGGTCTCCCACACCACCTGCCCCCAAAGGACTCCTGAGTCCAGCTGAGTGCAGCCAGCCAGGAGCCCTGACACCGCCCAGGGGGGCACAGGCCAGTGACCAGCACTGAACCCTGCCGCCCAGAAACTGGCTTTTGAGATGCCCCAGGACTGGCTGGGTGAGGCCAATGTGATGGCACCTGACACCTTTGTCTCTTTCTCTGGGATGCCAGGAGCTCCCCACCCCTGTGGGCAGGATAGTTCTATTGCCGCCCATGCTGACCCCACTGGGGCAAGCAGGGACTCCTGCATTCCGGGAGAGGGTCCTCCTGACAGGGGACTGCCGGGTCAGCAGAGGCCTCCAGTGAGGAGTGAGTGGGAGTGGCCCAGCCTGGCCTCTCTTCCTGGATTCCCTCACCAGAGCCTGCTGCCCTGGGGGCTTGACCCTGAGCCCTGACCTTTGACACTGTCCCCGCTACCCTAGAGTTTGTGGGGCCTCGCCCTGCTCTCACGGAAGGGCTGCAAGGTTGCTGTCTCCCTGCTGCTCTTCTAGGAAGCGTACTGGGGAGCAGCACTGCCTAGAAGACTCCTTCCCCCCAGGGGGCACCTCAGTTTGTCTGGGGGCTCAAGCATTGAGGTGGAGGAGGTGGGCCCTCACCCCTCTGAAGAGAAGGTTCCAGCCTTGGGGGACCAGAGGAGTGAAGAGACTCCAGTAGCCAGGAGGACAGGGGGCGGGCTCCTCCTGACCACACCTGGGGGTGGCTGCCCCAGTAGCTTTGCTGCCCTCTGGTGCCTCAGGTAGGGCTGCTCTGTGCTGGGCTACGGGCGGATTTGGGGGCGGGAATGCGCTGGGGCAGCCCCATTGTGCTCATTGTATGTAAATAGGGTAAATTTAATTCATTGGATGCTATTTGCTGTCTCTCACATCACTTGTTTACTGGCTGACATGACTGGAGCCCAGTGAGAGTGTCTGAGGGAATGGGGGACCCATGGAGCAGTGTGTGCTCCCTGGGTAGGGGAAGATTCCTCCCCATCTATCAGGAGGGAGAGGTGCTGGGTCCAACAGGCTTGCCTAACCCTGGGGACATGCAAGGCTCCTAGGTGCTGCCTTTGCCTTGGGACACAGGGAGCAAATTCTTGAGGGCTCAGAAGAGGGACTGCAGGAGTGAGCTCTGTCACCTAGATACAGAGATTCAGTTTGTAGGGAAAATGGTCAAAGACAAGAGTGTGAGCAGTTGTGGCGGATCTGGTCTGACCAAGGCTGGTGTGTGTGGGTGGAGGCAGAAGCAAGACTGAGAGGGACCCTTACACATGAGGCGTAGAGGCTCTGGCAGCAGTAACTGTGCGGTGGTGTTAGAGCCACATGGTTAACAGTGTTAGAATCTCTGCCCTCCAAACCAGGAAGTTGAGGGTTGAGAGAGCAGGATAGTATCTGTGGGTTTGTCTCTCCACAAACCAAGCGGGCTTGACCCCCAGTATCCCAACTAGATTCTGAACACTGGGACGACATGCAGTGGCTTGATGAACACTGAGCCTCTTTGCTGTCTCTGGTCCTAGTCGCAACAACAGACAAAGATGTTAGGTGAGTTTCTCTAGAATTTCCTAAGGACTCAGGCCTGGGGAAACTGTCTCACTGTGGGGCTGTGACACTTTTCCCCATTTCAGCGATGGGGAGTGAGATTGTATGCTGGTTATAAACCCAGGCAGGTCATGATAACTGTCTTAGAGATGTAATAAGCTGCACTATTCAGAGAATGTGCACCAGTCCCGCAGATTCTTTCACTGTATCACTGTATCACTGTCTTCCCGCTCATCATCGATTTGCTCGAGCGGGCACCAGTAACATTCCATATGTCCTGTCTCATGCAAGTAGAGCCCAAGGGCACCTGCTTGCTCCAGGAACATAAAGAGCTTCCAAACCATTCCATCAGGTCATGGGACTGAGGTCTATAATTGTTACTGGTATCTGGCATATTAAATACGACATGGGTAGCTTGCAGGCTCTGCCGTGGGTAGTATACTCTTGTAGTCATCTCTAAATCCAGCATTTATTGATGAACCATGCGGCTGCAAGCTGCTGCGAGCAGAGCTGTGATAGGCTGGTCTTCTGGGTGGAGTTCTGATGAGGGGGAAGCCGGGATGTGGAAAATGGAGGCCCTCATGGAGTGGTCGTCTGGCTTGTTGTGAGGCTCCTGCTGGGGTGGCGGGCCAGGGCTAGAACCCGCCACCCTCCCGGCCCTCGTGGAGCAGCTGGGCACAGGGAGAGCTAGTAGCAGCTCTGCCCTGTCGGGAACGCCGCTAGGGTCCTCGACAGTGTTAGGACAGAGGTTGGCTTCTACCTCCGAGGACGCTCGAGAACAGATGAAAACTCACGAATCCGTGCAGTTCCAAAAATGGCTTTTAATAGTACAAAGCTCTTCCACAGCAACCAATATGATGAACAAACTCTAGCTCTGGTCCGAACTTAGACCATACAAAAGAGCCTAAGTCTCCTACCAAAGAGAGAGAGGATCTCACCCTATCTGAGTCCTACCCAGAAGAAGGAGCAAAAGGCCGAAAGCCAAAAACCAAAAGTGCAGGAGCCAAAAGCTGAAGGCTGAGGAACCAAAAGGCAAAAAGGTGAAGGGGCTTAAAGTCAGCCCCCTTCTATACACCAAAGTAATCCAATCGGTTTCTGCTCTGCCGGGTGTACCTGTGTCTTAGGCTCAAGCATTCCTGCGCTTGAAATACTCTCCTTTGAAGGGTGGGTCTGCGTGGTGGGTCCTTGTAGGCTGGTTTTCTGGACAAGCCAGGCTGGAGACTGACTAATCTGGGGCTGAGACTGGATTAGTCTGCTGGATGGAGATCTTACCTGCTGCAGAGTGTGGATTGTGAAAATGGCTGCCAGCAAGGCATGCGGTTCCTCTGGGCCTCTGAGGCTCCATCGATGGTGGACTCGGTCGGAAGTTGCTCTCGAGGTCCATGGAATGCAGGGGTTCAATGGGGAAAGCTGGTTTCTGCTCTGCCGGGTGTACCTGTGTTGAAAAGCACAGATGTGTCGAAAGCAGGATGAGAATGCTATTCGGTCTCCCAGAGAGTAAGCTTTAAAGAGCTTGGCTTGGAATATCACGTCACTCAAGTGAGAGAAGGAATCCGGAGTTCTGACCTCCGTCGCTATTCCAGAATCAGGATGCTGTCTCGCTTGCCAAGGCACGAAAATCAGATGGGCTGGACATGTAATGCAATTTGGAGACAACTCGCTGGACTAGAGCCATTAGTGACTGGATCCCAAGGGATATCAAAAGATCACATGGCCGCCCACCTACAAGATGGTCAGACTTCCTTGTCAAGACCCTGAAGGAATGGTTTGAGGCTCTTTCATATTCTGAATCAAACAGATGCCATTGGGCTACATTGGCACGTGATAGGTCCAATGGAAATGTTACTGGCGCCCGCTGAGCAAATCGATGAATAACGGGATTCAAGTGATCAAGTGATCAAGTGAATCCAATCGGAGGTTGTCATGTCAACAAAGAACCCTAAACAGAGTGTAGTGCCACACCTATTGCAGGTATAAAACAAAGGTTATGCTAAGGACTAAGGAGATTATCTCAATGTAAAACACTGAGAGAGAGAGAGAGAGGGCTGATATAAAGTAATACATCTTAACTTCATGAGCTTCATGTAATCTTGGATGGTACCCACAAGGTCCTTCTTATTGTTATCTGCACCAGGGTGATTCTGAGTATCTTGTTCTCGTACTGAAAGGGTCACTCGCCTGCTTAGAGCAAACTCGCATGATCCTTCCCATAGTCTTCCTATAGTCTCAGCGTAGCCAGGGTGGTAGTCTCCTGGTAAATTCTAACTGTCCCACGCTGGGTGCAGTGGGTATAAAGAGGAGCCGTGCCCAATCTAGAAAACATAGAAGTCTTAGTAGATGTATAAGTCAGTAGTTATTCAATCAAGGTGACTTCTGTAACTGCCACACCCTCTAGCAGTGTTTACATAGAAGAGAGGTCTCATTAGAATGAACCTTGACTTAAATAAGATTAAGCTGGGTGGGCAAACAACAAAGCTCCCAGATAAGCTAAATCTGTCCTCCAACACTGCCCCATGTCTGTGAGTCTCTGTTCAGATTATTGAAGTTAATGGAATCCTTCTTGATGAAGAACCAAGACTGGTGCAGATTCTTAATAAAGACAAGGAACAGGGCATGAGTACTTCCTGTCTGCCTGCCCTGCTCAGGAACCTGCCTGGATGTTCCAGAACTACAATCTTCTGCAGCTCTGACAGTTAAGGGTCCACAGCGCCTTTGGTGCTCTGCATTTTTCTGCCTCATGCAGAGTGCAGCATCACAAGTGGTTCCTGTCAGGAAATGGTTTAGGCCAATGCTTTAGACTCCTCCCCAGCACCAGCAGCCTCCGGCCTGAGATGGCTCCGCCTGGCTGCATGCCTGATGGACCTGAGAATAGGCCCTGGAGAGTGAGGCAGCCCACTACGGTAGAAATGGACAATATGGCGGCTGTGCATGGCTCTCTCTGGCTGACGCTGTGGAGACATGCAGAATGAGGCGGCTGTGCTCTGGCTTTCTCTGACTGACGCTGTGGGAGACATGCAGAATGAGGCAGCTGTGCTCGGCTCTCTCTGACTGACGCTGTAGGAGACATGGACAATGTAGCAGCTGTGCTCGGCTTTCTGTGACTGACTGTGGGGAGACGTGGACAACAGGGACGCCTTGACCATCCAAGCGATAAAGAGCGACCACAACAGGATTCTTCTTAGAACACGCTTTACCGGAGCTCTAGTTTCAAATTTGTGATGGCAAAGAACCCCTGCTTTGTGCAAGCTGCTTTTATACAGTGTTATTTGGCGTGTCCGCTTCCCATTGGCTGGCACAAATTGACGGTCCGGCTTCCATTGGCCAGCACAGGTCGTATGAGCCTGCATTTAACTCGCATGATCTGACTAAACATGCCCTGATTGGAGAAAGCCCAATCACCCACCATGCCAGGGACTCCCATGCGCTGGGCACAGGACCCTGCCCATGTGCTGGACCCAGGACCATGTATGCGTGGAAAGGCAACGTGGCAGTGGGCGGAGTAATGGCGCCTACAGACAATGGTGGCTGTGCTCGGCTCTCTCTGAGTGACGCTGTGGGAGACATGGACAATGAGGCGGCTGTGCTCGGCTCTCTCTGACAGACGCTGGGAGACATGGACAATGTGGCGGCTGTGCTCGGCTCTCTCTGACTGACGCTGTGGGAGACATGGACAATGTGGCGGCTGTGCTCGGCTCTCTCTGACTGACGCTGGGGAGACGTGGACAATGTGGCGGCTGTGCTCGCCTCTCTCTGACTGACACTGTGGGAGACATCGACAATGTGGCGGCTGTGGTTGGCTGTGGGAGACATGAAGTGAGTCCATTCTCCGTGGCACAGCCGGACAAGGCACGTCACTCCCCCTCCTGCTGCTGCTCCATTCTCCTCCTGGGCCCTTCACAGTGCAGTGTCCAGACATCAGAGCATTGGCCCTGCAAGTACCTTAGACACAGCAGATCCACAGCAGCCTGGTGGGGCCCGTGCTACCCCCAAAGATTGGCCTGTACCCTCCTGTAGTTCCTGTTGGTGAGCCCTCTCCCCCGGGGACCACCCTAGTAAGGGCTGGGAGAGGAAACCACCCGAGCAGGCTGGGGGCTCTGCTCTGTGTGGTAGGACCGGGAAGCCTCACAAGCAGTCGGGGCACTGGGGGGTCCCGGGCTGCTTTGTTCGTGGCCGGTGACACGCCACGGAACAGACCCTAGAGGGGCAGCCGGGCTGCGCAGCTGTACTGGGGAGAGGGAGGCTCAGAGTGGTGCCACTGCCGATGGAGCTCCCAGAGTGACAAGCAGCGTGGACGTGGACGCCTGACTGCCCCTACCTGCTAGACATGAGGCGGCAGCTGACTGAGACCAGAACTTCACTCCCTGATGGCTGGGAGGGTCATGCTGGAACTCGGGACGTGTTGTCACAGTTTGGTCCCGAGCAAAGGGGCACCTCAGCTTTACTGGGAGGGAGCGTGTTTCCACTTGAATAGGATGAAGACTGAGGGGCCGTGAATTGGTGGGTAAGGAGGGGCAAAAATTCCAGTATCCGCCTCGACTCCTAGAGAGCCAGAACGGTCGGGCATTTGTGTCCATGCTTGCAGATGGTTGGGTCCGAAGAAAGCCGTCCCAGTCAGGTTCAGAGAACGCCTAGGACACTTGCTGCCCCCTGCTGGGAATCGCTGCAGGATACTTGTGCGTCGATGTGAAGCAGCCTTGGTGCTCCCTAGATTGTGTGTTGTCCCAAAATGGGCAACCTAGATGGGCCCAGGAACAGGAGCAGCATTTGTAGCAATCAAGAGGGCTGTGCTCACTCTCCCATGGCTGGACCCGCCTGGGGAGGGCCTAAACTACATGTCCAGTCTCGGCAGGGGAAGAGCTGAACCACGGGATCACATGAGGAAACTCAGAGACCTCCACTAGGGCTAAGTATGGAGAGACCAGATCACATCAGAGACCCACCCACCAGGGCTCAAGTGGGGAGAGACCAGATCACATCAGAGACCCCACCAGGGCTAAGTGGGAGAGAACGGATCACATCAGAGACCCCCCACTTACGGCTAAGTGGGGAGTTTCTGCAACTGGTGTAGGCAGTCCGTGTTGTGACGGCCTGGAGACTCGGTGAGCAGATGGTCCTCCACTCTGGAGCAGAGGTGGGCCCTGGCCGCCCTCTCCTTGATGGCGCAGGGTCAAGCCCAGGTTGTGACAGAAACATGGTAATGGACGACTCTACTATATCCAGCCAGGAGGGCCCAGTGCTCAGCCAGCCCTCAAAGAGGGCCAGGAGGAGCCGGTGTGGGCCCTGGGTCCTCCCTGTGCTTTGGCTGGCTGTCACCTCCTCAGGGGGCTGCGGCTCAGTGCTGCCCAATAACTCAGGGACTAAATACATGTCACCTGCTAACTGCCCGAGGCTGCTGCATGTTGCTCCAGCGATCTAAGAGCCCTGAGTAGAACTTGGGCTTTGCCTCTCCACCTGGAGGATTAAGTAATGTTGTGGCCATCTGTAATAAGCTTTTAGCTATAGGAGCTGCTGCTGGTCAGCTGGCAGGTCTCCTGTCTGAGATACACTGTGTGAGCTCACGGCGCCACCTGGTGCTCAGGGAGCAGTCAGAGCACCTGTGTTGCAGGCACTGGGCAGGATCCTCACTAATGTTCCTATGGTAACAGTGTAATGGACCAGGAGGGTCCACCTGGTCACCCAAAAAAAACTGGATTTGGGGGGGCAAATGTGAGGAGCCGAGGAACCTGCAACACGAAAGAACGTAACCAGGGGGTTGTAAGCTTGCTCATGCGGGAGCAAGAGTGAAGTATCCTGCAGGCAACCAGGCCGGTGAGCGAGGTTGATCTGGGCCTCCAAAAGATAAAGTAAAGAAGGTGAGAGAAAAACGACTGAGTCGGGCTACCGGCCTCCCTGGACTGAGAGCCCGATGCTCCTGGGTGTTCGATATCTTCATCTAACAACAAGGGATTATTGCAGGAAAGGGGGAGACATTCTTCCATTAATGGTCAGTCTGAGCTATCTAACCTGGGAATCGCTTACATGCACAGGGGCCTGCGCTCATGGGCCTAAGGTTTGGGGCTTCCCTCACTGGGCAACGCTCTGCGACAGAGACCAGAGACAGAGCAAGCAGCTCCCAGCAGCGCCTGCCCTTTCTGTCCTCAGCTTTCGTTAACCCTTTGTCCCCAACACTGTCCCTGGCCAGACCCGAGGGGGTGGAGTTTCTAAGCCCATCCCTCAGTCTGCATGGAATGGAGGGGGTGAAACTTGGGAACAGTGACTTCAGTGGGCCCCTGGAGTGATTTACATGAGATGGAGAGGGGAGAAGACAGACGGTCACTCTCTCATCTACCTCTGCCACCCCGACCCTCAAGGGAGGCTGTGATGAGCCCCCTGCACGGCACAGGCTTGAGGTCTTCCAGCCCCAGTGGCTCTCACTAGGTAACCATTAAGCCACACCTGATGTCCATTGGCCTTCTCAGCGTTGGAGTTAGTCCCCACCCCAAATAGAGAGCAGGTCATTGGGCACTGGCAGACTTTGCTCTGGCTCTGTAAGCGAGAGGCAGAGACTGTGTGCGAGAGCAGCTGGATAAGGCTCCTGTGTCTGGACACATCAGACCTTCCTGCAGCCCCTCAGTGTGCTCTCTGGTGCCCCCAACCCCATACGCACATGCCAGAGTTGAACAGTGGCTCTACACAGGTGTTTCGGGCCAGAGCAGCTAAGTTCTTCACTCTGTTTTGCATACCAGTCCAAGAGATTGGTAGGCAAAGGCTGGTTTAGTATCAATGAATGGGCCCTTTGGAACTGGATAGATACTCTGACAGTCTCTATGAGGTTTGCACATACTATTTTGGTGTGCTGACACTTTTCACTGCTGTTGCTCTACCACCGAGGTGGAATGGCTGGGTCATGGGAAAGCTCTGAGTTTAGACTTTCCTGGGACTACCATATAGTTGGCAGGTGGTACAATGTGCTGTCATTCCCACTCAGCACTATGTGAGGGCTCACTTAACTCTCATGCACTAGCCCAAATGACTCAACATCAGACTCTGACAAAACTGCCCTCAGGATCCTGTGGGGGCCACTCATGAGGTTTGGGATGGCATCTCCTGGTGGAGCCTGGTGGCCCCACCCAGCAGCTGCACTGGAGCAACCAGCCATACCATGTGGGGCCTCAGACACGGCTGGGGAAGATGGAACTCCGCTTTCCCAGGCTAAGCTGACCATGGGGCCCCAGGAGGACAGATGGGTTTTGGGGAGGGGGTCATCACCTCTGGGGAATCCTGGAAGGAGCCGGATGAGACTCGCCCACCACACTAGCCACCACCTTCACTGTCCAGATGATGGGATACTACCTCACGACCACATTAACAGAGCAAAAACAGTCCAAGCCCAGGTAGGCAGCTCCCAGAATCGGGAATCACTGGGAATTCGTCCGATGGAGTCAGGGGTCGGCCTTTCCCCCCTCTTTTTGTGAAGCCTTGTTGGCAACCCTGGAGCTGCCCTGGGCCACCAGCCATAGCATGCGGGGCCTCAGACACTCTGGGGAAGCTGGAACTCCGCTTTCCTCAGGCTAAGCTGACTATAGGGCTCCCAGGAGTTCAGATGGGTTTTGGGAGTGGATCCATCAACTCTGGGGGTCCCGGAAGCAGCCGGTTGAGAGTCGCACACCACACTAGCCACCTCCTTCACTGTTCAGATGATGGGATACTACCTCATGACCAGATTAACAGAGCAAAACCAGTCCAAGCCCAGGTAGGCAGCTCCCAGAAGCGGGCATCACTGGTAATTTATCAGATGCAGTCAGGGTCAGCCCTTCCCCTCCATTTTGTCTAAACCTGGGGGCCCCACCCAGGAGCGGCCCTGGTGTGACCAGCCATAATACAAGCGTGGCCTCGGCCACAACTGGGGAATCTGGAACTCCGCTTTGCTCTGGCTCTGCTGACCATGGGACTCCAGGAGAAAGATGGGTTTTGGAAGTTGACCCATCATCTCTGGGGGGGTCCTGGAAGCAGCCGGATGAGATTCACCCACCACACTAGCCACCATCTTCGCTGTCTAGACACGGGATACTACCTCATGACCAAGATTTACAGTGCAAACCCAGTTCGAGCCCAGGTAGGCTGCTCCTAGGATCGGGAATCACTGGGAATTCGTCAGATGGAGTAAGGGTCTGCCCTTCCCACCTCCACTTTGCCCAGCCTGGTGGCCCTGCCAAGAGCTGCCCTGGTGCACCAGCCATAGCATGCAGGGCCACGGACAAGGCTGGGGAAGCTGGAACTCCGCTTCCCAGGCTATGCTGACCATGGGGCCCCAGGAGAATAAATGGGTTTTGGGGTGGACCCATCAACTCTGGGGGTCCCGGAAGCAGACAGATTTGACTCTCCCACCACACTAGCCACCACCTTCACTGTCCAGATGATGGGATACTACCTCACGCACCAGATTAACAGAGGGAAACCAGTCCGAGCCCAGGTAGGCAGCTCCCAGAAGCAGGAATCACTGGGAATTCGTCAAATGGAGTCAGGGTCGGCCCTTCCCCTCTTTCTTGTCCAGCCTGGTGGCCCCACCCAGCAGCTGCACTGGGGCCACCAACCATACCAGTGGGGCCTCGGACACCGCTAAAAGCTGGACCCCACTTTCCCAGGTTAGCTGATCATGGGGCCCCAGGAGGACAGATGGGTTTTGGGAGTGGGCCCATCACCTCTCTGGCGTCCCGGAAGCAGCTGGAGGAGACTCGCCCACCACACTAGCCACCACTTCGCTGTCTGGATGATGGGATACTACCTCACTACTAGATTAACAGAACAAAAGCAGGTTCAAGCCCAAGAGGCAGCTCCCAGAATCGGGAATCACTGGGAATTTGTCTGCTGGAGTCAGGGTCAGTTTCTTCCCCTCCATTTTGTCCAGCTTGGTGGCCCCACCTAGGTGCTGCCTTGAGGTGACCAGCCATAGCATGCAGGGCTCCGACATGGCTGGGAAGCTGGAACTCTGCTTTCCCTAGGCTAAGCTGACCATGGGGCACCCAGGAGGACAGATGGGTTTTGGGAGTGGGTCCATCACCTCTGGGGATCCTGGAAGCAGCCGGATGAGACTCACCCACCACACTAGCCACCACCTTCACTGTCCAGATGATGGGATACTACCTCACAAACCACATTAACAGAGCAAAACCAGTTCGAACCCAGGTAGGCAGCTCCCAGAATCGGGAATCACTGGGAATTCATCAAATGGAGTCAGGGGTCGGTCCTTTCCCTCCATGTTGTCCAGCCTGGTGGCGCCACCCAGGAACTCTCCTGGGCGACCAGCCATTGCATGCGGGCCTCGGACATGGCTGGGGAAGCTGGAACTCCGCTTTCCCCAGGCTAAGCTGATCATGGGGCTCCCAGGAGGGCAGACTGGTTTTGGGAGTGTCCATCACCTCTGGGGTCCCTGAAGCAGCCGGATGAGACTCACTCACCACACTAGCCACCACCTTTGCTGTCCAGATGATGGTATACTATCTCATGACCAGATTAACAGAGCAAAACCAGTTCGAGCCCAGGTAGGCATCTCCCAGAAGCAGGAATCACTGGGAATTCACCGATGGAATCAGGGGTCGGCCCTTCCCCCCCATCCATTTTGTCCAGCCTGGTGGGCCCACCCAGGAGCGGCCCTGGGGTGACCAGCCATAGCATGCGGGGCCTCGGCCACAGCTGGGAAGCTGGAACTCCGCTTCCCCAGGTTAAGCTGACCATGGGGCTCCAAGGTGGACAGATTGGTTTTGGAGTGGGTCCATCACCTCTGGTGGGACCCGGAAGCAGCCGGATGAGCTTCGCCCACCACACTAGCCACCTCCTTCTCTGTCCAGATGATGGGATACTACCTCATGACCAGATTAACAGAGCAAAACCAGTTCGAGCCCAGGTAGTCAGCTACCAGAAGTGGGAATTACTGGGAATTCATCAGATGGAGTCAGGGTCGGCCCTTCCCCCATTTTATCCAGCTTGTTGGCCCCACCCAGGAGCTGCCCTGGGGCGACCAGCCATAGCATGCGGGCCTTGGACATGGCTGGGAAGCTGGAACTCCGCTTTCCCCAGGTTAAGCTGACCATGGGGCTCACAGGAGGACAGATTGGTTTTTGGACTGGGTCCATCACCTCTGGGGGCCCCAGCAGCCGGATGAGACTCGCCCATCACACTAGCCACCACCTTTACTGTCCAGATGATGGGATACTACCTCACGACCAGATTAACAGAGCAAAACCAGTTTGATCCCAGGTAGGCAGCTCCCAGAAGTGGGAATCCCTGGAATTCATCAGATGGAGTCAGAGGTCGGCCTTTCCCCCTCATTTTGTCCAGCCTGTTGGCCCCATCCAGGCGCTGCCCTGCGGCAACCAGCCATAGCATATGGGGACTTGGACACGGCTGGGGAAGCTGGAAGTCCGTTTTCCATAGGCTAAACTGACCATGGGGCTCCTAGGAGAACAGATTGGTTTTTGGAGTGGGTTCATCACCTCTGGGAGGGTCCCGGAAGCAGCCGGATGGGACTCCCGCCAACCACACTAGCCACCACCTTCACTGTCCAGATGATGGGATACTACCTCACTGCCAGATTAACAGAGCAAAACCAGTTCGAGCCCAGGTCACGCGGCTGCAAGCGGCCGTGAAGTCCATCAAAATAATGGAAACAGTAATGTCCTTTAATGCACTGCATTCTACGATGTGCAAGAATGTTTGGCGGAGTGAGAGATAGAGAGGAGAGAAAAGACATACAGAACCCGCCAAGTATTTGAGGTGTGGAGGGGGAAGGAGGTGGGGACATTGGTGATGGGAGATGGTTTGGGGTGAAGAGATGGGTGTTGGAACACTGTAGAACCAAACTCTACATGAGCTTCTTGCAATTGTATGTCTAAAAGTGGTGTAATAAAATTTGGGAAAAAAAAAGAACAAGAAAAATAAATAAACTTAACCAAGCAAAAAAAAAAGAGTAAAAGAAGGAAGAAGACGAGGATAAGGAGGAGTTGGGGACAAGGAGACGGAAGAGAAAGAAGACGAGGAGGAGAATAGGAAGAAGAAGAGAAGGATTAAGAGGAGGAAGAAAACAACAGGAATTAGAGGAGGAGGAAAAAGATTATGATGATCATGATGATGAGGATGATGAGGATGGAGAATGAGGAGGAGAAAATGAGCAGCAGATAACCAGAAGCCAGAAGCAGCAGAAGCAGCAGAAACAGAAGCAGAAGCAACAGAAGAAGCAGAATCAGAAGCAGAAGAAGAAGAAGGTGAAGAAGAAGAAGAAGAAGGAGAAGAAGAAGAAGAAGAAGAAGAAGAAGATGCCGAAGAATACAAAAACAAAGAAGATGAAGACTAAGACGAAGAAGATGAAGATGAAGACAAAGACCTAGAAGCAGAAGCAGAAGATGAAGACGAAGATGAAGAAGCAGAAACAGAAGAAGATGCCGACCCAGAAGCAGAAGCAGATGCAGATGCAGACACAGAAGAAGACACAAATGCAGATGCACACACATACAAAGAAGAAAGTGCCTGCATGGAGGCAGGTTGAGAGAGGGAATCAGGAGAGACTGGTGAAGGGATGGGTGCTGGACCACAGTATGACTAAAACCAAACCAGAAACATCTTCGAATTGTATATCTCGTGGTGGTATAATAAAATAATAAAAGCAAAACATCAATGAAAATGGAAAAATAAAAGCCTCTCGGTGGGGAGAGAGAAGCAGGGCCTGGGAGGGAGGGATGGTCTTGCTGTTAGTCTACAATCAATATAGACCACTACAAGATTTATACCTCCCTATTTTGTAGATCCTATTCACTACAAGAAGAGACCACCTGCTTCGATGGGTGTTTTCAGTGAAATGGCTCCATTCAAAAAAAGTAACAGATAAAAATCAACATATGAGACTTCATCAAATTAAAAAGCTTCTGCATGGCTGAAAACATGAGCTAAAACTAGAAGACACCCAACTGAAAGGGAGATAATATTCACACTTAATATATTAGATAAATAATTAATATCAAGACATAAAAACACTCAAGGGGATCATTCAGAAAAGTCCACAAGCCCTAGGTAAATATACAAAAAGAGAAAAACAAACAGACACACCTGAGAATACAGCCAAATAGATACTAAAGAGAGACTCCCAGACATGGGGCAGAGCTGCTACTGGCCTCCCTGTGACCAGCCGCTCATGAGGCTCCTGGAGGGATGGTGGTTCCAGCCCTGGCCCACCATCCCAGCAGAGCCTCGCAATAAGCCAGACGACTCCCACTCCATGAGGGTCTCCATTTTCCACATCCGACTCTCTCTCTGTCAGACCTCCACCCAGCAGACCAGCCTATCAGCGGCCGCGGTTCATCAATAAATGCTGGACTTAGAGATGCCTACAAGAGCATGCTACCTGCACGGGTAGAGCCTGGCAAGCTACCCGTGTTGTATTTGATGTATATGCCAAATACCAGTAACAATTATAGACCTCATTCCGAATGGATTGAGGCTCTTATGTTCCTGGAGCAAGCAGATGCCTTGGGCTCTACTAGCATGAGACAGGACATATGGAGATGTTACTGGGGCCCGCTCGAGCAAATCGATGATGAACGGGAAGACAGTGACAGTGATACAGATACTAAAATTGTGCTTGTCGCTATTATCAGGGTAAGCAGAAAATAAGAGGACAATGAGATATCATCTCATACCACAGAAAACAGCATATGCAAACAATAAACTTGGGGAAACATGCATTGACCGATTTGGTGAAAATGGACCCTGAGCCACTGATCCTTGGAACTTGGCCTCGCTCAGCATGGACCAGAAAGCAGTTGGAGTTTCTCAAAGGAAAGAACATAGCTGCTATAACCATTTTGTAATGTGAATCGCACAGCAAGAAGGGCTGTATGCTATGCTGTGGCTGATGGGGAGAACGGAGGCAGCAATTCTATTTCTTGTTATCACCCTTGTTGGCAGAAAGCAGATCAAAGGATATGCTAAGGTCTGATGGATACTGCCTGTTAACACATACACAGGGTTTTCTGGTGGACTGTCTCCCCAATAGAGTTAGCATGCAGAATTCCCCTAGTGAGACTGTTTTCATAATTGCTGATGTACAACACTGTTATCCTAGGTCATTTCCTTGCATTTATCTCCATGTTGTATGTAGCTAGCCTAAGATGGAGTCTAATGGACACTGCTTGAAGAGCAGACAGAAAACAGGTTTTCCTTTGTGTTTCTGTTAGTTCAATGTCTGATAAGACCTTGCCTTCTTGGCTAGTCTCAACATATGAGACTTCATCAAATTAGAAAGCTTCTGCATGGCTGGAAACATGAGCAAAAAACTAGAACACCACAACTGAAAGGAGATAAGATTCACACTTAATATATTAGATAAATAATTAAT
>JAJIBD010022894.1:0-49821 GCA_021461705.1 Cryptotis parvus | reverse complement strand
ATCGTGTGAAGAGCCGAGCTAGTGTATTGATGAGTACCGACGGCAGATTCTTCAGGTGTTCGGGTCTGACTTTGTCTGGGCCTGGTGCTGTTCCCTTCTTTACTGACGAATGGCATGTCGGATTTCAGAAGGGAGAACATTGGGAATGACATATCCATCCTGTGGAATTTGGTATGTGGGCAGGTGAATGTGGCTATCAAAGAGATTTGAGTAGAAGTCATGGATAGTCTTCTCCATTGCCTTTCTGGAAGATGTGATAGATCCATGAGGGCGTCGGAGAGCAGTCATCTTGGTCTCATAGTTGGCAAAGGAAAGGCGGGCAGTGCGAATGCTTTTCCTGGCTTCTGCTGCATCTTCCAGTATTTCTGCTCTTCTGTCTTTGGAGGTCTTCTTTTATTGCTTCTCTGCACTGTTTAGCAAGCTTGGATGTTAGCATTTGGTCTCCTGAGGCTCGCGCCTTGCCATGTTGGCGAATGAGCTCGAGATTTCTGAAGACAGGCGTCCTTTTGTGTCTTTCTCTCTCTCAGCATTCAAATGAATCAATGTTTACGGCTCTTCACACGCTATCTGTCCGAATGCAAGGTGCCCTCCCAATGGAAAACCAGCAGGACAGTTCTACTGTTCAAGAAGGGAGACATTCACGACATCGGCAACTATCGACCCATCTGCCTGTTGTCTGTCATCTACAAGCTGTTTACACGAGTCATCCTGAACAAGATTAGCAGAACACTAGAACACTAAATACTGGCTGACTTAGACCGAGAATGTGGAAAGATAGGTCTACAGCTGAATCTAAAGAAAAGCATGTTCATGAAGAATGAACTAGTTCCAGAGGCCCCATTCACTCTCAATGGAACAAACATCTCTGAATGCAGCAGTTATGTGTACCTAGGTCGAGAAATCAACATGATGAACGACCTAAAACCTGAGCTGCGCAGGAGGAAGAGAGCGGCATGGAATGCCTTCAAAGGCATTGAAGAAATAGCTAAAAGGACAAAGAACCTCCGGCTCCGGGCACATCTCTTTGACTCCACTGTTCTCCCTGCATCAACATACGCCTCAGAGACCTGGGCCCTACGAAAAGCAGGATGAGAATGCTATTCAGGTCTCCCAGAGAGGAATCGAAAGAGCTATGCTTGGAATATCACACCTCACTCAAGTGAGAGAAGGAATCCGGAGTTCTGACCTTTGTCGCTATTCCAGAATCAGGGATGCTGTCTCGTTTGCCAAGGCATCGAAAATCAGATGGGCTGGACATGTAATGCGATTTGGAGACAACCGCTGGACTAGAGCCATTACAGACTGGATCCCACGGGATATCAAAAGATCACGTGGGCGCCCACCTACAAGATGGTCAGACTTCCTTGTCAAGACCCTGAAGGAACGGTTTGAGGCTCTTCATATTCCTGAATCAACCAGATGCCATTGGGCTACATTGGCACATGATAGGGTCCAATGGAAATGTTACTGGCGCCCACTCGGAGCAAATCGATGAATAACGGGATTCAAGTGATCAATGATCATCACTGTATCACTGTATCACTGTCTTCCCGTTCATCATCGATTTGCTCAAGTGGGCACCAGTAACATCTCCATATGACCTGTCTCATGCAAGTAGAGCCCCAGGACACCTGCTTGCTCCAGGAACATAAAAAGCCTCATCAGGTCATGGGAATGAGGTCTATAATTGTTACTGGTATCTGGCATATGAAATATGACACGGGTAGCTTGCCAGGCTCTGCCGTGCGGGTAGCATACTCTTGTAGTCATCTCAAAATACAGCATTTATTGATGAAACGGGGCTGTGATAAGCTGGTCTGCTGGGTGGAGTTCTGACGAGGGGGAAGTCCGGATGTAGAAAATGGAGGGCCTCATAATATAATTATTATATTTATTTTCTATAAATAATAACCATATAATTTAATATTATATTAATTATTTTTATTATTATAATTATTTTTATTGTTTTGTCTGAAGGTTCAGTGCCCTCATTTTGGCCACTGAAAGTTTGCACAAAGTTCCCAACTTTTTATGTACCCAACATCATCAAATAACAACATACGCTAGAGTCAAGGGTACATAGTTTTATACTACAAAAAGCATTCCGCATGATTGGCATAAGGGAGGCAGATGATTAGGAGGAGACAAGCCGGTGGGAGCCAAGCAGGCAGAGGGTGCTCTCGAGGTAAGGTGAGAAACAAACAAGAGGAGGTGTGACAGGTTGCAAATTTAATCTTCCTGACTAGCCCAAGATGGCATGATTTTACCTGGTTGTGCTTCAGAGAGACAAAACACAGGAAAAACATGTGACCACAAGAAAAAACCTATGTTCTGTCTGTATCCCAGGCAGCATCCATCAGACTTCATCTCTGATTTGCTACAACCAACAAGGAGATGTTACAGGGAAATGACCTAAGATAGCA
Source organism: Cryptotis parvus (assembly GCA_021461705.1). Taxonomy (NCBI): domain Eukaryota; kingdom Metazoa; phylum Chordata; class Mammalia; order Eulipotyphla; family Soricidae; genus Cryptotis; species Cryptotis parvus. The sequence goes on along the minus strand of JAJIBD010022894.1, from coordinate 47,398 downwards.
AGGTCCGTGGATTTTCTTCATGAAGACAGTGTTGCCAGGGAAGCCGCATCCTGTCTTTCTTGGGGATGGCTTGCCAGGAAACCCTGTGTATCTGTCAACAGGCAGTAGCATCTATCAGGCCTTAGCATATCCTTTGATCTGCTTTCCACCAATAGGAAATGACCCTCTATTTCTCTGGTTACCCCTAATTAAAGAATGAATAAAACAAAGAAAGGAAAAAAGGTATGGAAAGAAGAAAGGAAGGCAGGGTGCAAGGAAGAAAGGAAAGAAGGAAGAAGAAGGAAGGAAGGAAGGAAGGAAGAAAGGAAGGATGGAAGGAAAGAAATAAAGAAGGAAGGAAGGAAATAAAGAAGGAAGGAAGGAAGAAAATAAAGAAGAAAGGAAGGAAGGCAATAAAGAAGGAAGGAAGGAAAGAAGGAAGGAAGGAAGGAAGGAAGAAGAAAAAGAAGGAAGGAAGGAAGGAAAGAAAGAAGGAAGGAAGGTCGGAAGGATACTTATCAAGGTCTCATTTGCTATCTACCATACATGTCTCTTAAAGTATATGAAAAAAATAAAACAGATTTGTGCTGAAGCAACAGTGCACCAAAACGTATGAGTTTTAGTATACTTCATAAAAATAAAAAGTGTAAATAAATTCTACAACTAAAATGTCTTAACAAAACTAGTAGATTGAGTATAAATAAGATTTAACATTTATAAAGATTTGCTGAAAGCAAGTTATAAACTTGAACAGTAACACAGGTATAAAATCAAACTGCAATAAATCATGGTTTCTATGAGCTGTCCCTTGGGGATTAACAAACCACCAGTGTTTCTCCTCTGCATTTGCTTCCAGGCCCCTCCTTATTCACTCTTCAGTGTTCAGTCATTGATACGGAGAACTAACAGGAGTCTTAATGATGAAAATGTGAAAAACGTCCCTAATAGTCCCAACTTCCAACATATAAAGATGGAAATCAACTTGCTCTGATATAAAGAATCTTTCTAACTAGGACAGATTTATGGACAAAGCTAAGCCTTGATTTTCACTGCTTTTCTCTCATCGCATTATACTCCCTCTGTGGATTTCATTAGATACGACAGAAAGCTAAGAAAGTATCTAATGGTTATTGTGGGTGTGACCCATAGTATAAAACATCCAATAGCAGCATCAGCTTTATTGTGGCTTAAAATCATATGAAACAGGAAAAACAAATCATAAAGCTTGCTGAAAGATCACAAAGAAAAATGGTCATAATAATGGGACCACATAAATCCCTGCAATTCAGTTGAAGGGCGTTTAATATGAAAAGTACTTCACAAGGCTTATTAGACAACTCTTCTAAACACAGCATAATGCCTCAGCACAGATAACCACCACCATGACTTCTAACACCGTATATCACTTTCAATGTGCACTTAAAACAAAGCATTCCTTTTTCTACCAGACTTCTTTAAAAAAAAAACTTTTCTTTTAAAAACCTCCATTAATTTTTCTATCCGACTTCTTTGTTCTAATATATTTGCATTCAAATTTGTTCACTTGCTCTCTGAATAAGAGCTAAGCAGGAGGGTGAGAGCGAGGAAAGGCAGAAAGAAAGCTAGAGAGGATCAGTGATAGGAAATTTTGTGTGCATAGGTAATGGCAGCCAATCGGAATCCCTAACGGGCATGGCAGCCAATCGGAAGTCCCTAACGGGGAATAGGAGTCAATTGGAATCCCTAACGGGGCATGGCAGCCAATTAGAATCCTTAATGGCACAATGATTTGAGAAAACTGTAGTAATAGTGGATTGCCCAAATAACCCAAAATATATTTCATCCCTCAATCTCAACACATTTTCTATAAAATGATTAGAAAAATCTATCATATTTCCCAACACACTGGGTATATTTCTTGTTTGGTGTCGGGCGCTCCGCGGGGGTCCCCGACAGTGCCGGAAGCAAGTTCCCTTCTACTTCGGGCCGGCAAGGAATGGATGAACACTCAGGAATCCGATGCGGTTTTAAAAGGCTTTGCTTATCACAGGTTCAGGCATACAAATCAGCAAAAGGAAAAACCCTATGCTTAGGATTCCAGGCCAGAACCCCAGCCACGTGTAGGCCAAGATGGCGACCACCACGCGTGTAAAACTTCCAAGGGGAATAAACGCTCACAAGGCGAGATCCCACCAGGGAAGAAGCCGGGAGAGCGGGAACTGGCTAGTTTATACCCTCCGCAACTCAGACCTTCCTCCCATTGTTATGGAAAGCAGGGAGGGTCCAATGCCCTCAGGTAATCCCTCCCTGCATCTCACCTAGGGCCTTTACTGTGCTAATGTTTTGAGCCGGGAATGCCTTTGAAATGTAGAGAAGGGGGTTTCTGAGATGGCATGTCACTGTACCAAAGATCAACACCAATGCCAGTTAAATATTTCTCCAAGCCTTCACAAGTCTCCTCTACTTCATTATAGTTTTATATTTTATCAGGGAGCCATGCTTGTTTGTTTGGAAGCAAACAGCATTTCTCTCTGGTCTAATTACTACGTGTCCCTACGTGGCCAGGCTAATATGCTGGTAAGATCTGGCTAGTCTCACGATGATTGTGATAGCATGGGAGAATATTTATACCAGCTAGTACAGCATACATGGTCGGATAAACTGCCACATTTAGACTACCCCCTTATCTACGGAGTGATTTGCGGGAGGCAATCCAGAGCAGATGCAGCGGCCCTTAGGAGTCCTGCAACAGTTTGGTATCTGTTTGATTTTAGGAAACAATACATTGAAGGGAATCGAGGTAAACTACTAAGGAAGAGGGACAAACGGTTGTGGGAAGTGAGACTGCAGATAATCACAATCAGTCATACGCATTCAGCTCGAGACAACAGACTCAGTATGTCTGTCTCCCCTCTGTCCACGTCACTCCAGTTTCAGGAGACGTTTTCATTTATTTATTTATTTATTTATATTTTTCACTGAGTCAAATTTATTGATCTTTCTTTCCAGAGAAATTGTTTTTCTCTTTTCTTTTTTTTAATTTTTTAAAAAATATTTTATTATACCACCGTGAGATATACATTACAAAGATGTTCATGTTTGGGTTTCGGTCATAGTGTTCCAGCACCCATCCCTCCACCAGTGCTCATTTCCCACCAGCCATGTCCCCGATTCCCTTCCATCTCTGTTAGCCTGCCTTTATGGTAGGTTCTTTATCTCTTTTCTCTCTTTCTGTTTCTCTCTCTCTCCCTCTCTCTTCCTTCTCTTACACATTGTGGATTGCAATACATACATTTAGAGGTTATCATGTGTATCTTTTTGCCTGTATTCAATGCTCAGTTCTAGGCTTGTATTATCCCTTTTTGACAACTAATCCTACAGGATTAGCCAAACAAAAACACCAAGGTTAGAACTCCACTGCCTTCCTTAGACAAAGGTAAGTAAAGATCGATGGCAAAATCTCACAACGCAAAAAAAGCCCTCAATCCCAGGAAGACAAAATGAGGACTTGCAAAATTCATGATGCTACCCAGACAATTTTTCAATAAATCTGAAGTTGAAATAGCAGCTGTTGCTAGGGAAAAACAGGCTGTAGGCAGTGCAGCAAGAAATACAGGTAAGCTAATTATGAAATGACTGCAGAGCAACCAACTCCAATGCATTCCCTCAAGTTTCCAGGTAGCCCTGAAGTGCAGTGTTAGAACCAAAGATTACACATGGGTGATGGGGGAGAGAGAAACAGGGCAAGATTTCAAACACCAGATATATGCATATACATAAGGCCACCATGGAGGCGGGAAGCAGGGCAGGACTTCAAACACTGGATGTATGCATATACTTATGGTCACCACAAAGGTGGGAAACATGACAACCAGTAGAATTGGTTGGGGGCAATTTCCTCACCATCCACAGACTACTGACACCAGGCCCTCTAAACACACACATCTAATTAAACACACTGTATCACTGTTTTCCCGTTCATCGTCGATTTGCTCAAGCGGGCACCAGTGACATCTCCATATGACCTGTCTCATGCAAGTAGAGCCCAAGGGTACCTGCTTGCTCCAGGAACATAAAGAGCCTCAAACCATTCCATCAGGTGATGGGAATGAGGTCTATAATTGTTACTGGTATCTGGCATATCAAATATGACACGGGTAGCTTGCCAGGCGAGTAGCATACTCTTGTAGCCATCTCAAAATCCAGCTGTGATAGGCTGGTCTGCTGGGTGGAGTTCTAACGAGGGGGAAGTCCAGATGTGGAAAATGGAGGCCATCATGGACTGGGGGTCGTCTGGCTTGTGAGGGCTCTGCTGGGATGGCGGGCCAGGGCTAGAACCTGCCATCCCTCCCCGGGCACCTCATGAGCACACAACCTCTAAACACACACATCTTTTTTTTTTTTTTTTTTTTTTTTGCTTTTTTGGGTCACACCCGGCAATGCTCAGGGGTTACTCCTGGCTCTGCACTCAGGTATTACTCCTGGCGGTGCTCGGGGACCATATGGGATGCCGGGGATCGAACCCTGGCCGGCATGAGCGGGCGGCGTGCAAGGCAAACGCCCCTACCCGCTGGGCTATCGCCTCCGGCCCAAAACACACAATCTAATTAATCAACCTATTCAAAGTCAGTTCTTTGAGCTACAACTGTAAAACGTGGCATACTATATACTCCAAAGTGAAGAGTCCAAAGGGTCTGAAGCAGATCATGTAATGGCAATTATCATACTCTGTTGTAGGTATTTACTTCCATGTTTCAATTCCTCCTAAGTTGACATCTAGGTGGGGCAGGACTATTGTTTCCTCTTTCCATATTCAAGAGTAGAGAAACTTGTCTCTAGTTGCCATAATAAAATATCCTAGGTGTAAGGCTTAAACCACAGACTTTCATTTTCTCCCATTTTGAGGGGCTAGAAATTCTGAGACCAGAGTGAGAACAGGGTCATTTTCTGGTGGGGTCTCTTTTCATGGTCTGCAAGAAGCCCCCTCCTCACTGTGTCCACACATGGACCACCCTCAGTTCACTGAAACGGAAAAAAGAACAAACTTTCTGGTCTTTCTTCTGAGGAAGGTACCATTTTCATGGTCACATTCACCCATGTTACATCTTCAGGACCCCATTTCAAAGCCTAGCCACACAGACATTAGATTTTAAATGTGAGTTATAAGGGACACAACAACCAATTCAGAATATGCACACTAAGGAAGCAACATTTATTAAATAAGGAAATTAGTGAAATGACAAGCCACACAAGTTCAAGGGAGCAGTCTTCAATAGACTCAATACATACATAATTTTTGTCTTTACTTCTTTTTGGGTCACACCTGGTGATGCTCAGGGGTTATTTCTGGCTCTGTACTCAGGGAACACTCCTGGTGGTGCTTGGGGACTGCATGGAATGCCAGGGATCCAACCACAGCCGGCCTCATGCAATGCAATCTCCGCCCCACTGTATTATTACTCTATTATTACTCACTGCCCTCAATACATAAATTTTATTCATGCCCCCAAACAATTACTATTCTTTAAAGTGTGTCAATGTAGTATTATTTTTACATACAAAAATAAAAATATGGTTCTTTGGTAATAAGAAGCATTGGTAAAAAATGTTATATACTCACGTTTCTTTCGGAATTGTAAATGGAGTCATTCTATAATTCAAAAAAGGACTTGATATTTCAATATATTGTTCAGGCTTCTTTACTATGATTTCTAAAAATAAATAGGTAGTGTGATATGTTTTTAAAATTCTTCTAAGATTACATGGAGAACATAGCACTTGATGCAGCTTTTACTTAATTAGTTTATCAGGAAAAATTCAACATAAGTTTAAGAAGGATTGTACTAGGCTTTACACTTAAAAGAGTTTTAAAATTAATATTAGTACTAGATTTTATTAGTCTACCTTAAAGTTATTTCCAAATTTAGCAGAAATAATGACACTTTTGGGAATAATGTCTTATAGAGTTACTATCATTATTGCAATTTCAATGCAAGAATGGATTTCTATCAAATATTTTATTGAGAATGTGTCCTCATAGTTAAACCAGTTTTTCTCAAGATATGAAGAACAAAGGACAGAAAATGAATCAAGGAGGTTGTCGAGGAAAGAACAGATCATGCAATAAATCAAATTTCATGAGTAGAAAACAAAACAGCTGATAAGATGATTTGTGAATACTCCAAAGTGTTTGAAACTGATCTGGAAACAAAACTCTCAGTAACTAAGAAACACATGCCATGCACTAGCACAGTAATCACAAACTTAAACATCAGGAATAGTTTTAACTAAAGATTCTGCAACCCTGGAAGGAATGCCCACAGGAGGAAGTTGAAAGCTAAGACAGTGTATACACAAGATGTCCCTATGCTTGTTCTGCTGTAATCTTCAAAAAAATTTTATACTTCCTATTAATTTCCACTTTATATATTAAAGCTGGTAGAAGAATGATGTATCTATAGCTGGGCATAACAAATTTAAAATCCTAAAAATTCTTAGATTTCTCCTGAGGATAATGAAAGAGTTATCCCTTACAAAGAATAGACAACCACCACCAGAAGCAATATCTGAAAATACATGTATAATCAACATTTCTCTTCCAATTTATTCTTTGATGTTCCAAGTAAATGTCGGGACGTTGCCGGGGTCCCCGACAGTGTCAGGACAGAAGTTCTCTTCTACCTCCGAGGATGCCGGGGAATGGATGAAAACTCACGAGTCCGGGCGCAGTTCTAAAAAAGGCTTTTAATAGTACAAAAACTCTTCCACAGCAATCCGCAATCCAATATAATGAACAAACTCTAACTCTGGTCTGAACTTAGACCATACAAAAGAGCCTAAGTCTCCCACCAAAGAGAGAGGATCTCATCCGAGCTGAGTCCTACCCAGAAGAAGGAGCAAAAGGCCAAAAAGCTAAAAGGCCCAAAGTGAAGGGGCCTCAAGTCAGTCCACTTATATACACCAAAGTAATCCAACAAAGAACTCTAAATAGAGTATAGTGCCACACCCCTATTGCAGGTATAAACAAAGGTTATGCCAAGGACTAATCCTGAGATTATCTCTTATGTAAAACACTGGAGAGAGAGAGAGAGAGAGAGAGAGAGAGAGAGGGGGCTGATATAAAGTAATACATCTTAATTTCATGAGCTTCATGTAATCTAGATGGTATCCACAAGGTCCTTATTATTATTATCTGCACCAGGTTGATTCTGAGTATCTTGTTCTCATGTACTGAAAGGGTCACACTCCCCTGCTTAGAGCAAACTAGTATGATCCTTCCTATAGTCTTCCTATAGTCTCAATGTGACTCGCAGACATGGGGGCAGAGCTGCTACTGGCTCTCCCTGTGACCAGCTGCTCACGAGGCGCCAGGGGAGGGATGGTGGGTTCCAGCCCTGGCCCACCACCCCAGCAGAGCCTCGCAACAAGCCAGACGACCCTGCACTCCATGAGGGCCTCCATTTTCCACATCCGGACTTCTCTCTCCTCAGACCTCCACCCAGCAGACCAGCCTATCAGCGCCCGGCTCATCGAGTTCCACCCTGCAGCAGTCTTTCTTAAATCCGGCTCAGGTATGCTGGTCCAGAGACTTGCAGACATGGGGCAGAGCTGCTACTGGCTCTCCCTGCATTCAGCTGCTCACGAGGTGCCCGGGAGGGATGGCGGGTTCTAGCCCTGACCCACCACCCCAGCAGAGCCTTGCAACAAGCCAGATGACCCCCCACTCCATGAGGGCTTCCATTTTCCACATCCGGACTTCTCTCTCATCAGACCTCTACCCAGCAGACCAGCCTATCAGCGCCCGGGCCATGGGCGCTTATGGCCACGCAGTTCATCAATAAATGCTGGACTTAGAGATGCCTACAAGAGTATGCTACCTGCACAGCAGAGCCTGGCAAGCTACCCATGTTGTATTTGATATATATACCAAATACCAGTAACAATTATAGACCTCATTCCGGAATGGATTGAGGCTCTTTATGTTCCTGGAGCAAGCAGATGCCTTAGGCTCTACTAGCATGAGACAGGACATATGGAGATGTTACTGGGGCCCGCTCAAGCAAATCGATGATGAACGGGAATACAGTGACAGTGATAGTCTCAATGTAGCTAGGGTGGCAGTCTCCTGGTAAATTCTAATTGTCCCACACTGGGTGCAGTGGGTATAAAGAGGAGCTGTGCCCAATCTAGAAAACATAGAAGTCTTAGTAGATGTATAAGTCAGAAGTTATTCAATCAAGGTGACTTCTGTAACTGCCACACCCTCTAGCAGTGTTTACATAGAAGAAAGATCTCATTAGAATGAACCTTGGCTTAAATAGATTAAGCTGTGAGTGGGCAAAACAACAAAACTCCCAGAAGAGCTAAACCTGTCCTCCAACAAGTAAACACATATTTAAAGTATGGATTTATGTATTTAACTTAAATAAGAACTAAAGTAAAAATATATTTTTCCCTTTCAAGTGTTACCAACATGCTGATCTTTGTTTCAAAAATAGATAAAAGAGGAAGGAGGGGGCCTGGAGGGAGATATCAGTGGAGAAGGTGCGGTGCTTGTTGTGCATGGTGGTCAATTTGTTGTCTATTGTTGATATCGGGCCCCACATATGAACTCTAAAAATGGACAGGGGTGATCTATGAGAAGAGAAAGTTAGGTAGATCCAAACACCAAAACCCCACCCTCAAAGCAAATAGAAGGAGGAGGTGGGGAGCAGGAGGAGGAGGAAGAGAAGGAGGAAGAGGAGGGAAAAAGAAAGGGAGGGATGAAGGGAGGAAGGAAGGAGGGAAGGAAGGAAGGAAGGAAGAAAGGTAGGAAGGAAGGAAGGAGGGAGGGAAGGAAGGAGGGAAGGAAGGAGGGAAGGAAGGAGGGAAATAGGAAAGAAGGGAAATAGGAAGGAAGGAGGGAAGGAGGGAAGGAAGGAGAGAGGGAAGGAAGGAGGGAAATAGGAAGGAAGGAGGGGAAATAGGAAGGAAGGAAGGAAGGAAGGAAGGAAGGAAGGAAGGAAGGAAGGAAGGAAGGAAGGAAGGAAGGAAGGAAGGAAGGAAGGAAGGAAGGAAGGAAGGAAGGAAGGAAGGAAGGAAGGAAGGAAGGAAGGAAGGAAGGAAGGAAGGAAGGAAGGAAGGAAGGAAGGAAGGAAGGAAGGAAGGAAGGAAGGAAGGAAGGAAGGAAGGAAGGAAGGAAGGAAGGAAGGAAGGAAGGAAGGAAGGAAGGAAGGAAGGAAGGATCAGAGAGTTGAAACATAGGTAACTCACTCCTGTAACCCAACACACTGGCTGAAATTTTAGTGATACCAATATTATACTGCAGAAACTTAATGTGAGAATGGGCGCAACTTGTCATTCATGAAGAAGTTGAGAAAGGCAGTCTAAATAAAAATTAATTTTCACATTTCTCCTCCACATCAAAAGCATATATTTATTCTATCCTTATTTTTTTCTGACTGGGATTAAGCATGTACTGGAGACATTTTTGCCACCAGCTGTAATAAATCAATGTGGGCAGAATAACTGTGATGCAAATTACATAGTTTCAGTTGTTGCTATTGTTACAGTTTTTTAGTGTTAAATTATAGTTGGAGGTAGGAGGCAGGCGCAGATATGGATTCAAATCTACACCACCGGGCGAAGAGTTAAGATTCTGAGCAGCTCTGTGACTGAGAGCTGGCCCTCAAACCACCTACACAAATTCCTCAGCCGCACAAACGGATACAGTGGCCCCAGTGAACACAGTAGGGGACTAAAGCCCAAGAAGAGTAGAAACCAGGGTCAGGAGAACTGGTCCATGGTTGAAAGCTCACCTCAAGTGCTGGGGAGAAGGCATTTGGGATAGAGAAGGAGCCACTATGACAATGACAGTTTGAAATGATCACTGTGGATAAGAACCGTGTGCTGAAAGTAGGAACAAACATGATGACTTCTCAGCATCTGCATTGTAAACCTTAGTGCCCTAAAGGAGAAAGAGAGAGAGAGAGAGAGAGAGAGAGAGAGAGAGAGAATTGCCTCCCATAAAGGCAGGTGGGAGTGGGGAAGCAGGAGGAACTTGGTGGAGGGATGGTGTTGGAACATTGTATGACTGAAACCCAACTGTGAACAGCTTTGTAACTGTGTATCTCATAGTGATTCAATATTTGATTAATTAAAATAAATAAAATCTTTGAGCTTAGAGAATAAAAAAAAAGACAACTAGTAGTTCATGGGACAAGACACTTAAGAATTCACAGCTTCACAATGGAGCCACCATTAAAATTAGCACTAGATTGCTGATTGTGGCTTTGTCCTGATTTTTCATTCAGGATACAGGCCCGTGAGCACAGTCCCTAAATGGATAACTTCTAGTACATGTTACACTGCTACTGGAGTAATACAATTAGAAAAAGAGAGAGAGATCTTAGAAAAGACAAGAAGAGAGAATGCAAAAGCAAGGAAATGAAAACAAAACACAAAACAAAAAGATTGTTTCCAACAAAGAGCATTAATCCTTATTGGATTTACAAACACATACAAATACACACACATGCACACAAAGCACTCAGTTGTTTATCATCCTTAATTAAAAAACATAAGTTCCAAATTATCTATGGAAAGGTGATTGCAATAAACAAATTATGAGTTATTCATCTTTGCCTTGATGCATTTTCATTATTCATTTAAATAATTATTACTAACTAATGCCTTTGTTGATTCATATTAATTATTATATATTTTAGTCATTTTAATAATGATCAGCAATTTGTAGTAATATAAGTAACAAGTACTGATTATTAATAAAAATTATTTTTAATTGAATGTTTTATTCATCTCCTCTCTCATAACCTTACAATCAAACTTAATAATAATGAGGACAAGAGGAGGAATAAATAATTGCAGAGGAAAAGCTGAAGGAACAAAGAAGTATATATGCAATGTGAAAACTGGATGTGAACTCATGACCAGTGTGGATAAGAGGAAGTCCCTCTGTCCTCATCTCGGACCATGTGAACTTGGTTTTGTCCGTGTGTGTCTGACACTGAATGTGTGGTTGGTGGGCAATATGAAATAAGAGTCAGTCAAGGACAGAACATGTTTTCCTATAGAAGTCCCAAGTAAACCCAAAGTTTCCTTTACAACCTAGTTCACCCAAAGAGTATGTCCTCCAGTGTTCCTTAGTGAGATTTGCACATTAAAAATTCACTCTTGTGGTTTGACACATGCTATTTCAGTTGACACATGCTATTTCATCTGATTTGCCACAAACCCCTTATTACTGCCATCACAATAATAACAATTCCATCACCCAAAGGATTTCCCTTGATGCAGCCGGTCAGTATAGAAGCGAACCAAATTGTTAAGATTGGGGGGAGGAGCAAAAGTCATCTCAATGGATTAATGAGGTGAACTGAACATTTGAATATAAACATAATATAGACTCTAGATGTAATTCTAGGTAGTTTGCTGTGACATACATCAGTCATTACACATGGAGATACTAGACTCATGTTTAACATGAGCCATACCTTGAGCTTCATCTGTTATAACAGTTTCTTTCTTTGGACGAAAGAGTTTCCAGGCAGGTACCGGAGATGGCGTTGGTGGTGGATTAAGAGGGCAGGACCTAGTTCTAGTCAACAGTATGGGATGGCTGTAGAGGTGGGAGAGACCGTATTCTCTAAGCTTCTCAGCAGAATTGGCCTAGAAGGTGGAAAGAGAATATAAGAGATCCTTCCAAGGGCTCTATGCATTTAAAATAATGTTTGTCATTGTAAGAATGCCATTAAAATAAATGCATATTAAATGAATGAATTCAAAATAAAATGTTTGTCCTTGTAAGAATGCCATTCCCTCCCTCTAGAGACCTAGTAATAAAAATAGGCAAAATAGCGGCCCATATTGCTGTCTTCCTAGACAAAAGCCCCACTCCCGATTTGCTTTACTTTCCATCTTTTATTTTCTCTAGGGCTTAAATTTCTTTGCAAAATTATGAAAGAAAACTTGAACTTTTCAGTTCTAAAATTTAAATATTCTATGACTTTACATAAAACTAGCACAGTCATTATTTTACAGGTTTAAGTTCTAACACAATTGCTAAATATTTAGTCTGTGATGGGTATTTTTAATTGTAAGCACTACTACTAGGGTCAAAAAAAACTTTATTGCTCAGTATGACAGAACAATCAAGAAAGTTATTTGCCTTGTCTACGTTGTATTCCTCTCCCTTGAGAAGCTCACTCCCCCAGAGAATGTCCTCAGGATAATAGTGGACAAAGAGGACAATGGACTCATTCACAAGAGGACAGAGGCTGTCCTATCCCTCCCATGCAGACGCTGCCCATGCTCAAACTTGCAGCTCTTATGAGCTCACTGTTTGGAACAGTCCAGAATAAGACTTAGGCAGAACTTTCAGTTGCTGATTAGTAACTGAAAGATGCAATAAGAAACATTAAAATTATGTGGAAGTTTAAATCATTTTTACAAAAAGAAAAATTTTATATTCACAAGTTCATGTTAAATATGGGAAAGAAGTGAAAAAGTCAGTCTATTAAAGTAAAAATTAATTTTTCCAATATGTTTTTCTTCCCAGTGATCTTGCATCGTTGAGTTCAGTAAGAATAATAACACTTGAAGCTGCAGGTCTATAAAGCAAATTATTTACAAAAAAGCACCATAGCCCACCTATCACAAACTATAGGGCAAAGTCCACTGTCACATAAATTAGAGCTAGTCTTGCTCTGAGAATGTTTCCCAAAGCTGAGTTTGTATTTCAGTATGACATAAAATAAGTAGGACTGTTGGAGGACAGGTTTAGCTAACCTGGGAGCTTTGTTGTTTTGCCCACTCCCAGCTTAATCTTATTTAAGCCAAGGTTCATTCTAATGAGACCTCTCTTCTATGTAAACACTGCTAGAGGGTGTGGCAGTTACAGAAGTCACCTTGATTGAATAACTTCTGTCTTATACATCTCCTAAGACTTCTATGTTTTCTAGATTGGGCACAGCTCCTCTTTATACCCACTGCACCCAGAGTGGGACAGTTAGAATTTACCAGGAGACTGCCACCCTGGCTACGCTGAGACTATAGGAAGACTATAGGAAGGATCATACTAGTTTGCTCTAAGCAGCAGAGTGTGACCCTCTCCAGTACACGAGAACAAGATACTCAGAATCACCCGGTGTAGATAATAATAAGAAGGACATTGTGGGTACCATCTAGACTACATGAAGCTCATGAAGTTAAGATGTATTACTTTATACCAGCCCCCTCTCTCCAGTGTTTTACATAAGATATAATCTTGGTAGAAAGGATTAGACCTTGGCATAACCTTTGGTTATACCTGCAATAAGGCGTGGCACTACACTCTGTTTAGAGTTCTTTGTTGACATGACCCTCCTGATTGGATTACTTTGGTGTATATAAGGGGCTGACTTGAGGCCCCTTCACTTTTGCCTTTTGGGACTTTTAGCTTTCGGCTTTTGGCTCCTCAGCCTTGAGGCGTTCAGCCTTTTGCTTTTTGCTCTTTGGCCTTTTGCTCCATCTTCTGGGTAGGACTCAGCTCGGGTGAGATCCTCTCTCTTTGGTGGGAGACTTAGACTCTTTTTGTATGGTCTAAGATCGGACCAGAGCTAAAGTTTGTTCATTATACTGGAGTGCTGTGGAAGAGCTTTTGTACTATTAAAAGCCTTTTTTGGAACTGCACCGGACTCGTGAGTTTTCATCTGTTCTCCCGGCGTCCTCGGAGGTAGAAGAGAACCTCAGTCCTGACAATGTCAGGGACCCCGCGGACTTCCCGACATAGGACTATTTAAGAGATAGCATAGTTTTCATTTCAGTGATTAATTAATAATTATAATAATTAATCCAAGAGTGGTAGGAAGGAATAAGTCAGTGCACTACTTCCTCCAGATAAAAAATTTAGAACAGCTGAAAATTAAAAGAAGCAAGAGAATTTTCATTTGACTTCATTTTTAAAATGCCTAAATTAAAGAAATTAAGAAATAGTCCTATTACTCTCATCCACTGTAGGTGGGAGTGCCGACTGGTCCAGCCCTTTTGGAAAACAATATGGGCATTCCTCCGAAAACTAGATATTGAGCTCCCATTTGATCCAGCAATAGCACTCCTGGGAATACACCCGAGAGACCGAAAATACATAGCAGAAACACTAACTTTAACTACACTACCTCTTACAATGGAATACGACTTGGCCAGTAGGTAGGGTATTCACTCTTCCCTTTATAATATAGTTGTTTACATATTGATCACTTGAATCCCGTTATTCATCGATTTGCTCGAGCGGGCGCCAGTAACATTTCCATTGGACTCTATCACGTGCCAATGTAGCCCAATGGCATCTGGTTGATTCAGGAATATGAAGAGCCTCAAACCATTCCTTCAGGGTCTTGACAAGGGAAGTCTGAACATCGTGTAGGGGGTGGCCACGTGATCTTGTGACATCCCGTGGGATTCAGTCGGTAATGGCTCTAGTCCAGCGGTTGTCTCCAAATCACTTTACATGTCCAGCCCATCTGATTTTCCATGCCTTGGCAAAGCGAGACAGCGTCCCTGATTCTGGAATAGCGACAGAGGTCAGAATTCCGGATTCCTTCTCTCTCTTGAGTGAGGCGTGATATTCCAAGCATAGCTCTTTCGATTCCTCTCTGGGAGATCCGAATAGCATTCTCATCCTGCTTTCATAGGGCCCAGGTCTCTGAGGCATATGTTAATGCAGGGAGAACAGTGGAGTCAAAGAGATGTGCCCAGAGCCAGAGGTTCTTTGTCCTTTTAGCCATTTCTTCGATGCCTTTGAAGGCATTCCATGCTGCTCTCTTCCTCCTGCGCAGCTCAGGTTTTAGGTCGTTCATCATGTTGATTTCCCGACCTAGGTACACATAACTGCTGCATTCAGAGATGTTTGTTCCATTGAGAGTGAATGGGGCCTCAGGAACTAGTTCATTCTTCATGAACATTGTTTTCTTTAGATTCAGCTGTAGACCTATTTTTCCACATTCTCAGTCGAAGTCAGCCAGCATTTGTGCTGCGTGGCTAATGTTTGGTGTTATTAGAACGATGTCATCAGCGAAGCGGAGGTGGTGTAGTTGCCCACCATCTATCTTCACTTCCATTCCTTCCCATTCTAATTGTTGCATGATGTTCTCGAGGGTGGCGCTGAAGAGTTTTGGTGAAATGGTATCACCCTGTCAAACCCCTCTTTTCACATTAATGATCACTTCTTTGTAGAATGGTGAAATCCTGGTGGTGAATCCATAATACAGCTCACGAATGATCTTGATGTATTGGGTTTGAACACCCTGTTTGGCTAGGGCTTGGATGACTGCTTCAGTCTCCACAGAATCAAAGGTTTTCTGTAAATCAATGAACGTGAGACAGAGCGGCATCTTGTACTCCTACAAACTTCAATGAGCTTGGTTACTGTGTGGATATGGTCGATTTTCCTGAATCCTTTCTGGAAGCCTGCTTGCTCGCATGGTTGTCCTTCATCTAGTGTTCTGCTAATCCTGTTCAGGATGACACGTGTAAACAGCTTGTAGATGACGGACAATAGGCAGATGGGGTGATAGTTGCCAATGTCGTGAATGTCTCCCTTCTTGAACAGTAGAACTGTCCTGCCGGTTTTCCATTGGAGGGCACTTTGCATTTGGACAGGTAGCATGTGAAGAGCCGAGCTAGTGTATTGATGAGTACCGATGGCAGAATCTTCAGATGTTCGGGTCTGACTTTGTCTGGGCCTGGTGCTGTTCCCTTCTTTACTGACAAGATGGCATTTCAGATTTCAGAAGGGAGAACATTGGGAATGACATATCCACCCTGTGGAATTTGGTATGTGGGCAGGCGGATGTGGCTATCAAAGACATTTGAGTAGAAGTCCTGGATAATCTCCATTGCCTTTCTGGAAGATGTGATAGATCCATCAGGGCGTCGGAGGGCAGTCATCTTGGTCTTATAGTTGGCGAAGGACAGGCGGGCGGTGCGAATGCTTTTCCCGGCTTCTGCTGCATCTTCCAGTATTTCTGCTCTTCTGTCTTTGAGGTCTTCTTTTATCACTTCTCTGCACCGTTTAGCAAGCTTGGATGTTAGCATTTGGTCTCCTGAGACTAGCGCCTTGCTACATTGGTGAATGACCTTAAGAGTTTCTGAAGACAAGCGGTCTTTTGTGTCTTTCTCTCTCTCAGCATTCTTTGCACAATCATGGAGGTGCTGAACCAGTAGGTTGTGTTCTTCATCGATGTTGTAAATGATGGTATCTTCCCATGTTCCTGAAATGGTGCCAAAGAGTTCCCAGTTGGTGATCGTTGTGGGAGTTCTCTTCTTAAACTTTGCAGTCTTTTCTCCCCATTGTGGGAAGTAGAATTTTGCAAGAAGGAGACGGTGGTCTGATCCTATTTGGAATTTTGGGAAGACAGCTACATCGGTCAGACAAAACCGTCAAGGTGGTATAATAAAAATTAAAAAAAAAAGAAATAGTCCTATCTTCTTGGTATTCCTTTTGAGAATTTTAGCAATTTCCTGAAAATAGTATTGAAGGGTCCAATATTGTCTTAAAGTGCTCAAAAACAGTCTAAGCTGATTTTTATTGACATATTTTCAATTGAACCACAGTGAGATATATGGTTACACAGTTGTCCATAATTGAGTTTCAGTCATAATGTTCTAACACCCTTCCCTTCACCAGTGTTCATTTTCCAACTTTCCTCCACCCATTCTTCCTCGATGGCAGGTACTTTTCCTCTCTCTCTCTCTCTCTCTCTCTCTCTCTCTCTCATCTCTCTCACACCACTCACTCATCCGTTCTCTCTTTCTACTTGGCCATTATGGTTTGCAATACAGATATTGAAAGGTTATCAGACATATATCTTACCTACCTTAGACACTCAGTTCCTGTCTAAAGTGATCACTTCCAGCTATTATTGTCATACTGGCCCCATCTCTAACATCACTGCCCTTCACATACAATCCTCACACACACACACACACACACACACACACTTGTAGTAAGCTTCCAGCCACTGACCAGTCCTCCTGGCCCCTGTTTTCCCTGGTTTGATATTAGTCTGCTATTTTTTATATCCCACAAATGAATATTGACATTCTATATCTGTCCTCTCCTCTGACTCATTTCACTCTCCATGTCTGTCCATTTATAAGCCGATTTCATGACTTCATTTTTCCTTGTGGCTGCATAATATTGCATTGTGTAGATATACCATGATTTCCTTAATTAGTTGTCCTCAGGCACTTCAGTTGTTTCCAGATTCTGGTTCTTGTGAATAGGGCTGCAATGCACACAAAAGGGCAGGTGGTATTTCTGCTATGTGTTTTTGGGCCCCAGGATATATTTTCACTAAGTGGAGTTACTCAATCAAATAGGAGCTCAATTTCTAGGTTTTTTGATGAATTTCCACATTGTTTTCCAACAAGGCTGAACCATTTGGTCTTCTCACCATCAATGGTTAAGAGTCCCTTTCTCTCCCGCATCCATGCCAGCACTTGTTGTTCTTGTTCTTTTGTATGTGTGCCAGTCTCTGGGGAGTGAGATGATATCTTGTTGTTTTGATTTGCATCTCTTGATGATGATTAATGTAGAGCATATTTTCATGTGCTTTTTGCTAATTTACTTCCTTCTTTGAGGAAAATTTTGTTCATTCTCCCCATTTTCCAATAGGGTTGGATATTTTCCACTTCTGAAGTTCAAACAGTGCCTTATTGAGCTTTTTACATTAACACCTTATCAGATGAGTATTAGGTAAAAATTTTTCCCATTCCATGGGCTGTCTTTGTATTTTGGTCACTGATCCTTTTGATCTACAGATGCTTCTCTGTTTAAAGTAGTCCTATTTATTTTTGCTTCTTCTTGCTTAGTCAGTGGTGCTTCATCTTTGAAGATTCCTTTAGCTTCAATGGCATGGAAGATTTTGCCTACTTTTCTTCAATGTACCTTATACATTCAGGTCTGATGTTGAGATCTTTAATCCATTGTGATCTGACTTTTGTGCACAATACTAGATAGAATTCTGATCATTTAATCTCTAACCCATTTTTGTTGAGAGTTTTTCTCTTTTAATCCTGAACAGGTGCTGGACTTTTCTTCATGATTTCTGTTTACATTTATATGATCACATATTTTCCCCTTTTCTTTAGTGTATTAAATTGATTTATTTGCATATAATAAACCAAGTTTTCATTCATGCCATAAAACCCACTTGATCTTTTCAATAGGTTGTTGGAACTGTTTTGCTATGATTTTGTTGAGGCTCTATATTCATTGAGATTAACAGATTATCAATGCTCACTGGGATTACTGGTATGTGATTTTCCTTTTTTTAGGTGCTGCCTCAAACTTTGCTGTCAGGATAACTTGGATACATAGAAACTGGAGCATTTTGGTTTCTTTAGTGTTCTAGAAATGTTAGGATAGAAGTAGCTCTTCTTAAAATTCAAAATTTTGCAAGAACAAATAAAACCACCTAAATTCAAGTTTTTTGTTTTGGTGGAGACTTTTGTTTATAATTTAAATTTTCTTATAAAAATAAATTTTCTTATTACTTCAGCTATTCTGCTTCCTCCCATTTAATTTTGCAAGACTTAGGATTCCAAATATTAGATGCTACAAGAGGGACAAAACTTTCCTTGCATGCCACAACCTTGGTTCAATCCCTGAGCAACACCAGGAGTGATCCCTGAGCACAGAACTAGGAGTGGGCCCTGAAGACCAGAGTGTGGTACAGAAAACCAAAACAAAATAATTCCACATGTCCTAGGTTCTCCAATTTCCTGGCATAAAGGGTTTTTATAAATAGTAATCTTAGAAAACCAGACTATCACAGCCCAGCTAGCGCGGCGGCTAGTGGCCTTGTGGTTCATCAATAAATGCTTTATTTAGAGGTGAATACAACAGTATGCCACCCGCACGGCAAGCCTGGCAAGCTGCTCTTGTCATATTTGATATGCCAAATACCAGTAACATTTATATTAGATCATTCCCTTGACCTAATATAATGGTTTGAGGCTCTTAATGTTCCTGGAGCAAGCGGATGCCTTTGGGTTCTACTAGCATGAGACAGGACATATGGAGATATTACTGGTGCCTGCTCTAGCATATAGATGATGAACGGGAAGATAGTGATAGTGATAGTGAATCTTAGAAAAACTGGTAGATTTCTGTGGCATTGGTGAAAAATTCTCTCCTTTCATGTCTATTTTAGCTTTAGAGTTATTTTCTTTGTGACTTTTTGGGACTCTAATGGTCCCAACTCTCTGCTCTTCAGATCTCCAAATGTTCCAAGAAAGGACACATCTTTTTCCCTCACTTGATCACTTGATATCCCATTATTCGTCAATTTGCTAAAGTAGGCACCAGTAACATTTCATTTTGACCCTATCATGTGCCAGTGTAGCCCAATGGCATCTGGTTGCTTCAGGAATATGAAGAGCCTCAAATCGTTCATTCAGGGTCTTGACAAAGAAATCTGACCATCTTATAGGTGGGCAGCCATATGATCTTTTGACGTCCCGTGCGATCTAGTTGGTAACAGCGGTCTTCTCTAAATTGCATTACATGTCCAGCCCATCTGATTTTCGATACCTAGGAAAATGAGACAGCATCTCTGACTCTCGATCATCGATGGAGGTTGGAACTCAATTCCTTCTCTCACCTAAGTGAGGTGTGAGAAGCATAGCTTTCAAGCATAGCTCTTTTCGATTTCTCTTTGGGAGACCCAAATAGCATTCTCATCCTGTTCTCGTAGGGCCCAGTTCTCTGAGGTGTATGTGAATGTAGGGAGAATGGTGGAATCGAAGATATGTGCCCAGAGCTGGAGGTTCTTTGTCCTTTTAACTATTTCTTCAATGCTCTTGAAGGTGTTCCATGCTGTTCCAGTCCTCCTGCGCAGCTCGGGTTTTAGGTCGTTCAACGTGTTGATTTCTCGACCTAGGTACACATAACTGCTGCATTCAGAGATGTTTGTTCCATTGAACGTGAATGGGATCTTTTCCCTACATTTGGATTTATGTACTCTTAACTGAGGTGCTGGGGTATGAGGGTTCCACTATGAACATATTCTGTTCCCAGAAATATGCTCCCTATCACTGCTTCCTTCCTCCTCTGTCTCAGTGTTCTGATCATGTCCCACGTGAAAATATCTTTTGAGTATTCCTATACTCTTTTCATATGAAAACAATGATTCTTTAGACCTCCAGTCTACTTCCAGGAAATTTGTGTGTGTGTGTGTGTGTCTCTGTGTGTGTACACAAAACTGTCATATAGACAGGAAAGGACTCCAATGTAGTAAGTGTGAAAATTCCCTTGTATGAAAACACAGCATAACACAGCAAAACCAGGAACAAAGGATAAAACATTTGGAAAAGCTTTTGTCCCCCTCATGTTCTCTCTTGACCATGTATTTCTCACGTCTGCTTTTTCACTCTGGAGAAGCCTGTGTCCTCACCTGAACATGTTTTCTTGTTTTTCTCCAATCACATCTAAGTAAATTTCTCTCAACAAACACTATTTAATTTAAAAATAATTTTGGAAAAGCCATATAACTCATGCAACTAATAAGTACATAGCTTTGAAATATTTAACATCCTCAAAAGTTATATCGTAGTGTCAAGTTGAAAACCTGCTGTCTAAACAGATCTTAAAATACAATTTACTGTGTAAATGAAAGTGTCTGTGTACATATAGTATATAAAACAAATAAAATAAATATATAGATATATTTATATGAAATATATAGTGTATATAAATATATATAAACTGTATACACAGAAGAAAATGATCAACTAATTATATGTCAAAATTTTAGTAGTGCCTAGGTGCAAATATTTAGGTGCATTAGCTATTGCTATTTTAGTTTTATTCCCTTTGCTTACCTATATTGTTTCTGTAAGTTATTACATTTATAAGAAAAATTAATTAACATATTTGTCTGTTTTAAGATATAAGGAGATCACAGCAGTTTGGTAACCAGAATTGGATGCAATTTAATTTAAATTATCTCTGTTGAGAAAAAATATAGAAATATTATCCAGGAAGAGAATTATCATCAAATATGATATCACAATAAATAACATGCATTTCCTGTCTGGAGTGCTTACCATATTCTCAAGTGTAAAGATCTTCTTTTCAAACAAATAGAGAGGTATGCAAGTTGCATATACAATAACATCAGGCTCCTGTGGTGCTGGTGCTGGAGCATCTGTAAAAACAAACACAAATTCTCACTGAAGTTCTAGTTCTGAAGATCCTATCATCAGTCAGTAGGTCCCCACAGAGAGTTGAAATTCTTTAATGAACTTATCTTTTCTGTGCCCCTCGAGGTGTCGCAGGTGTGGCTGTGGTGCCTGGCTGCATCGGCAGGTGGCAGACAGGAGACAGGCTTGTCTACATACAGGGCTCTGCCCCATGGCCCAGTATGGTTGATGGTCTGACATAGAAAAATACTGCCCCCCTGGGATGAACCCAGAGCCATAGCAGAGCCTGGCAAGCTACTGTGGTGTATTCAATATGCCAAAAATAGTAACAATGATGGATCTCATTCCCAAAAAATGGAGACGTTACTGGCGCCCACTCATGTAAATTTACAAACAATGGGAAGACAAGTGACAAGTGACTTATCTTTGCAAATTAAAAAAAAATTAAGTCTATCCCATAAATGTTAAGAGCTAAACATGTACTTATGCTTAGTTATTAGTTTGCTTTCATAATTGTACGTTAAATTACTTAAGAAACCATTTTACTTCACTGTGGAAATGTAACTACACAAACTTTCTAGCTATCATCCCAAAGAATTTAAAATGTTCTATAAGTGAATATGTGTCAGAGAACCCTGGGTTCCCTGACAATATTGGGAAACAGGGACAGGGATCCCTTTCTGCTCCAGGGAATCAATGACTGGCGGACAGAGAAATACTCACAAATCCAGCAAAGTTTCAAAGGCTTTACTCACACTTGTTCTGGTACACAATTCAATAATAGGAAACCCCCAGACTTTAGGTTTCTAGCTGGGCCCTGGCCACATGTAGGTTTAGAATCCTAGACCAAGATGGCCGTTACCACATGCCAAGGCCCAACAGGGAAGAGAATGGAGAGGAGAGCGGAGGCAGAAAATGGACAGGAAGAGAGAGTGAGGAGAGAGAAGGCTACTGGTTTTATACCTTTTCAGCCATGAACAGCCCACATCAATGGATAGAAGTTAAGGCAACTCCCTTCAGGTTTGCTTCTCCCAGAACCTCACCTAGTTCCATTGAAATGTAAATATTACCCAGCCAATGTCTGCCCTTGAAGTTTTCCTGCAGGCCCTATGCAGAGTGGGGAAAGGGCATGTACCTGTACCATCGAAATTCTACTGCCAGGTATATTTTCTTCAAGCCTTCACAAGATTCTTGTCTTTACTTCACAGTTGTTTTGCATATTAGCCTTTAGATTTATCAGAGATCCATGTGTGCTTGCTTGGAGGCAAACAGCATTTCTTTATGATCTAATTATAACTATATTAAACTTATAGATTCAATGTAGCCAGGTAAAAATACTGGTAAGATTTGTATAGTTCCACGATGATTGTGGGAGCATGAGAAAAATACTTATACCAGTTAACATAAATGGTAAAATATTCTGCCACATAGAGGCACAGATCCAAACTGTTCTCCTGTCCCTGTCTACAAAGTGGCCTGCAAGAGGTGACTCCAGGCAAGATGTAGAGGCTCTGGGTAACAGTGTATTGCAAAGTATATTCAAAGGAATTATTTGAAAATTGAGGCAACTATTAGTTTTTATAGACTAATTTTCAATTTCATTAAGTCCAGGAGTTTTCTGTAGTTTCAATAGCATGAGGGCCAGAGAATTAGTATAGCAGGTAGGGTGTTTGCCTAACACAGAGACCCGGATTAGATCGATGGCATCCCATAAGGTACCCTCCAGCACTGCCAGGAGTAATTCCTGAGTGCAGAAAAAGGAGTAACCCTGAGCATTGCCAGGTGTGACCCACAAAGTCAAAACAAAAAAGAAAGAACAAAAAAGAAAGCATGAATGAATGGACCTTTCCACATAGAATGAAAAGATAACTTAGTTTGAAATACTAAATCTTTATAGAATTTGTTTTATAATAAATACATACTTATTTGTGAATGTTTCTTAACATTCCAAAATTACCATATTTAATGCAGCTTGCTTTTGATCTTCAGTGATCCTGGCCAAGATAGTTTAGTCAATAAATTTTCCTATCTTGCCTTTATTTGTAGAAGTTTTGTTCAATTCCTTTAAAAATGCACACACTTATACTGAACTGTGTAACTAGACAATATGCATTGAATAATATATTTATAACCATAAAATATATAATTATATATTGTTCCAAAGATCTCTGGAATAAATTAAGATTTTTACAAACATATATATACCTTATATATCAAAAAATAAACTTTGTAATGGAGCAGAGGTATGAACACATTTTATTCTACCATCCCAAGTCTGAGCTACATCCTAAATCAAGATTTAGGATGTTTTAACATCCTAAATTCATAGTTAAATTCATCCTAATTGAATTTAACTATGAATGGTAAAATTCAATTTAACTCTACTCTTGATTTCACTCTTTCTAACTCTGGCTCTTACTCTTTTTCTTTCTCTCCCAAACGGTGCTTGGGAGGTCTTGAAACTGTACCAGCAATTAATTCTCAGTCAACCAGGCCGTCATTGAGAGCAAGGACCTGAGAATAAGATGCTTTATGGTCCTGCAATGCTATGATTCCCCAGCCATTCTGACAGTACTCAGGGCCCTCCACACCACACCGATAATTCTCTGGAAGTCACGTGATGTCTGGAATTGAACCTGTGGGAACATGCACCTAACTGCTGTACACTAACCCAGTCTTTAAACTGCGAATGGAATAAAATTGCTCATTTTACTCTCACAAAGGAATCCAGATAAAGATTTTGTGATTAAAAAAAAAATGCCTGATAACCTTTCTGTATCTGTATTGAAAACCATAATGCCAAAAGTAAGTGTGTGTGTGTGTGTGTGTGTGTGTGTGTGTGTGTTTGGAGAGGGGAGAGGAGAGAGATGAGAGAGAGAGAGAGAGAGAGAGAGAGAGAGAGAAGAAAAGGAAAAAAGGAAAAGTGCCTGCTATGGGGCTGAGCTGGGTGGGGAGTGTAATTTGGGGACATTGATGATGATAAATGTGCACTGGTGGAGGGATGGGTGCTGCAACATTGTATGACTGAAACCAACCATGAACAGCTTTGTAAATGTCTATCTGATGGTCACTTGTTACTTGTCACTTGTCTTCCCATTGTTCATCGATTTGCTCCAGTGGGCACCAGTAACGTCTCCATTTGTGGAAATGAGGTCTATTATTGTTACTGGTTTTGGCATATTGAATACACCACGGGTAGCTTTCCAGGCAATGCTGTGGGTCTGGAGTGGTTGGGTCTGGAGTGTCTCTCTCCTGGTGTGAAAGAAACCCATGAGCTCTGGAGGGTGGTAAAGGGCTCCTCCAGCCCTTGGCTGAGTCCGACATAGCTCCAGCGGTTCGCTCACACGTGCAGGGAAGGAGCCACGCTGGTCGGACTTGGAGTGGGGGTTTGGGCTCCTCCTCCCCTTCCTCCACCTCCATACCAGCAACCCTGGAAGAGAGGCACTCCAGACCCATAGCCGTCAACAGTCTTAGATAGTACTGGATGTTAGGATCAGGTCTTTCCCATGATCGTTCACATTTATACACTCTATACAGTTGTAGGCAGGTTCTAGACATGGCCCATCATCCCAGTGAGCCTAGCAAGAAGCCAGAGGAAACCCCATATTATGAGGTCAGTCATTCTCAATATCCAGACTCCACAGCAACTCAGAGCTCCACCCAAGAGAAAAGCTGATCTTTCCCTGTTGAGTTTCATCAGTAAATGCTCGAGATGAGAGACTTCTACTGAGATTATACCACCTTTGCAGCAGAGACTGGCAAGATAGCTGTGTTTTATTTGATATGCCAAAAACCAGAAACAATTATGGACCTCATCCTCATGACCTGAAGGAATGGTGTGAGGCTTTTCCTGTTCCTGGAGCAAGCAGATGCCCTTAAGCTACACTTGCTTGCGACAGGACATATGGAGATGTTACTGGTGCCTGCTCGAGCAAATCGATGAACAATGGGAAGACAAGGGATACAAGTGATACAAGTGATATATTTACATACTAACATGCAATAAAATTTTCTTGGTGTGCCATCTTAACGTAAACACAAGTCATGTAACTGTTTCAGGTTTTCCACCAGTTTACTGAACAGCTAGAGCAGTTATATCAAAGACTAATTGCCTATATTCTGATAGAGACTGCAGAGAGTGGTGAACCTCTGAGGGAGGATCTTGAGCCATTTGTATTTTTCCTTTTCCTTTTCTGTCTTTTACTCTTTTCCCCAATGTCTCTGGATCTGCTTTCTATATTGTATTAAAAACACAATCATTTAACTAAAAAAAAATCTCAGTAAGTACATCTAATTTAGTTATTGTGTTGAAACATAGGCCAAGAAAGTGCAATTTAAATGTAAATTCACAGCTACAAACTTCTCAAAGCAGTACTCACCTGTAATTAGAAACAGTCAGAGAAAACCGAACATTGATACGTTAGGTAGAAAGCCAAGAAAACTATAACTAAAACATAGAATCAGATAATTCAGTTGAAAATGAGTAAAGAAGCTATCAGAATTTTATCTAATATTTTTTCATAACTACTCAAATTTAGCCTAATTCTAGGTTACAATATATGATTTTATGTCTCACATTCAAGGAAAATGTTATAAAGCCTTCAACTTCATATTCAGAACTCATTAGTAGAAATTGCAAAATATCAAAAACAAAAAACACAAATGGGGAAATAAAGTTTCACATAGACATGTATTTGTATAATAAGCAACATTGCTTATTAAAATTTGCTTCGCTCTTCACTTTAAATAAATATGCTGCTCTTCTGTCATTTCACCCTATCTGGATCACCCACCCTCTCTGGGAAAAATTAGAAGATGCCCTAGTGCAGATTATCTTCCCTAATTCTACAAACCTCTGTCAAATCTATTTTATTTTATTTTTTATTACACCACCATGAGATATACGATTACAAAGATGTTCATGTTTGGGTTTCAGTCATACACTGTTCCAGCACCCATAATTCCACCAGTGCACATTTCCCACCACCAATGTCCCCTGATTCCCTCCCCTCCCCTAGCCTGTCTCTATGGCAGGCACTTTGCCTCTCTTTCTCTCTTTCTTCCTCTCTCTCTCTCTCTCTCTCTCTTCTGTCTCTCTCTGTCTCTCACTGTCTCTCTCTCATCATTATCTTACACATTGTGACTTGGAATATATACAATTAGGGGTTTTCATGTATATCCCTTTGCCTACATTCAATGCTCAGTTCTAGGTTGGTATTATCATTTCCAACAATTATTAGTACAATGTTCCTTTCTCTGTCTTACCTAACTTCTGACTCCCACACACAAGACCTCCATGTTTTGCCTGGCCTTGGATATTGGTATCTATTTTTTTATATCCCACAAATAAATACAGTCATTCTATATCTAAGAAATCTGGTCTTCTCCATCAACCACACTCTCAGGTGCCTATAAAGATAAAAAATTAGAAGCCCCTTTCCATAAACCATCAATGACTTCAGATTAAATAAATTCACTCACGGAATTTTTGCTCTATTTTTCCCATGCCCTGTCCCTGCCTATTAGATTGGAAGAAAATTTGCTCCTGTTGGTGAGTTCAGCTCCTCCCCCCTGGGCTTTAGTTCCTGAATCTTCTGTCTTCACTGTTACTTCTTGAAGATGTATTATCCCGGGCATCAGTTTAAAACACAGATTTTAAACACTGATTTTAAAAACTATTCTCTCATCAGTTTCTAACTCTAAATATCATCTATTCGATGGGTTGCAATAAGTGTCATTTCATATTACCAACCAGATTCATTTTATAGCTCCCCCTCATTTCTGAACTTTTAACAAGGTCATTAACACAATTCTTTTTCTTCCACCTACTTTTTAAACCTTCTCTAACATGTCTTTCATCCTATCACTCAACAGAATCCAAATTCCTCCATAACAAAATCCAGCAGAAAAGTTTAAGTTCTCCAATGATGAGAACATTCAAAGGAATAACTTTGGCCTTCAGTAGTGACCCTGTCTGCTAGTGCCCTTCCTGCTTCTCTGGCCATGCAATAGTCTCCTTCACTAGAGCATCATTTTGTATCTAGGTCCCTCTTCTATAAGGATCATTATCAAGTTCACTACTACTCTTCTAACACGACGATATCTCCTTGACAATGTCAATTGCAATTTGTCAGTTACTGTTGAACATATCTCACCAGCCTGGACCTTCCAATGAAGGTACTGTTGATTCTTTTAAAGGTGATTCAAATTCCATATGTTCAAAAGCACGTCATAATCCTTTCTAATAGAGTTATTTCATTCCTCTTTTAGTATGTCCATCTACATTTAAGATATCACCATTGGTTTCATTTTGCACATCAGAATCCTACAAATCATCTTTGTCACATTGTCTTTTTTGCGTGTGCGGGCAGTGGGAGGCACACTTAACTATTCTGGGCTTATTCCTGGCTCTGTTCACAGTTCATTCCTGGTGGTGGCTCAGGGGACCGTATGTGATACCAGAAATCTAACCGTGAGGCCAGTGCTTGAATACTTGATACAAGCAATGCCATCTTCCTGCTTCCTGGACCACATTCCTCTATTCAAACCCATGAGCTTACGCCAGCATTTTAGGGCTGCCAGCTGGTGCCAGGAGAAAACCAACACAAACCAGAAACAAGGTCAGCCAGTATACTGTGACCTGGCCAGATGGGGACAGCCAATCTGCTTAAAGTTCTCAGCTAAGGATGTGGGGTTTAAGGGCCTAAAAAGGTGGAAGAAAAATTTAGCTGGGGTCGTTCCATTCCTAGGGAGCAGCCCTGACTGGTCAGTATCTGGACTCTGTGGTTGGTGCAAAATAAAACTCTGTTGAACATTCACATGTGTAAGCATTGTTCCTCAGAGCACAGACCCTAACAATTACCAAAGTTCAGTCACAGGCAAAGCAAGTGCCTTAACCCTTGTACTATCTATCTCTCTAGCCCCAGTGTCACATATTGCTTTATTTTAAATCTCTCTCAAATAACACACTTGATTGGCCTCTAAATTGTGAATGCCCAGCTATGCCTCTTATCCCTAACACAAAACTGATATAAACAGGATCCTAATTGCTTTATCTTCTTTTTAATTTAATAAATTATAATTTAGGTACTATTATTATAATAGTATTCAAGTTTATTGTATTGCACACTAAATGTTACTGCAGGCCACCACTGCTTAAATGCCAGTGACTCTCCACCACTGGCGTTTGTCACCCTCTGGTCCAACCTGATCCCCTCACACCCCTGTCATCCATGGTCACTTTTCTCCCACTCTTTGTTAATAGTTTTTACAATCTGAGGCCATGGTCTCAGATAATTTTTACAATCTGGCCAATTTTTACAATCTGAGGCCAGATAATTTTTACTATCTGGCCATGTCAGTGTTCATTCTGTTTATTCCTTTATCTCTATTCACCACAGATGAGTGAGATCATCAGGTATCCATTGTACCTTTGGCTTATTTCACTTAATAGGACACCTCCATTTGTCATAAACTGTAATTTAATTTTTATAGCTGTATAATATTCTATTGTGTTTATATTGAAGCACAATTTCTTTTCCATTTATCTGCAGCTTGATATTAGTCATGTCTCTATATCCTGATTACTGAACTAAACTCTTAATATAGTGTGCATTATTGTTTTTATTGTTTTAAATTAATATACCCATGCTTGGAGATAAATAATAAGATGTAGAACTGTTACATCTCTCTCTTTATATATATGCATATATACATATATGTGTGTGTGCTTTTAATTTCTACAAATACAACTCAAAAATTTTCACAGAACTCATCCCTGATCTCACAACACTGAACTTTCAAAAGTGTCTATTTCAAGACTCAATGATAATGAATGTTTTAAATTAGTGCTAATCTTCTTTACTGAACAATTTTATTAAGCTTTGCACTAACTTTTCAGTAAGGATTCCCTAATTCACTGAATATTTATTTTTATTTGAATCACAAATAATTGTACTTGAGTGACTGGATAGACAGATAAATGGATAGATGTGCAAATGCGTAGAACAACATATTTTGTGATGCATGCAAAAAGGCCTTTAATATCAAAATAAATTTAAGAGAGACTGGATCTAACAAATTTAGTTAAGCATTTGTTTATGAACTAATACACATTAGCATATTTCAGGAGTAGTTGGGGTGAGAGCCAGAGAGATAACAGAGTGGGTAAGGTGCTTGCCTTGTATGCTGCTGACCTAGGTTTGATCACCTGTTAGCACATATAGACCCTGAATCCTGCCAAGAGTGACTGGTTACCATAAAATGGGGAGTAATCCCTGAGCATAACCAGGTATAGCAAAAAAAAAGATAAAAAAGAATGGCTTATGTAAATAGATATCACTCATACATTTGATTCTAGGTATAATTTTGAGGAATGTTTATGTAATAACTTTTGTGCACTCTACTGTGGAAAATCCTGCCCCTAGAGGTGTTGCAGGTGTGGCTGCAGTGCTCAGCTGCATCGACAGGTGGCAGACAGGAGACAGGTTTGTCTACACCCAGGGCTCTGCCCCGTGGGCCCTGGATGGTTGATGGTCTGACTTAAAAAAAGACTACGCACCCTGGGATGAACCCAGAGCCATGGAAGAGCCTGGCAAGCTACCCGTGGTGTATTTCATATGCCAAAAACATAACAACAGTGGACCTCATTCCCAATGAATGGAGATGTTACTGGCGTCCACTCAAGCAAATCAATAAACAATGGAAAGACAAGTGATACAAGTGATACTGTGGAAAATATTGTAAGATTGTGTCTAGATAAGGAATAATTTGGGTTATATAACTATGCTTTATAAAGAATAAGTATATGAAATATTGTATATGCTTTCACCTTATAAAAGTTATTAAAATAAATCTGAGCACCTTCTTGCATTTTTATCATTTTTCTTGGGGGTGGGTGATCCTTGCTGTGTATTCAGGGATTACTCCTAGTGAGCTCACAGTACCAGATGGGGTGCTAATGATTGCACCTAGGTCAGTGCCTACCCACTATCTCTCCATTTCCTATAACATTTTTATTTCTATTTTATCAGACAAGTGTCATTTTTAGTGTGCATGCAGAGTATGAAAATTTTAGTAAATATAATACTAGTAATCCAGTTCCCTCTATGAAACTATAATCAGGCGGTGCCAAAGAAATAAATAATAGAGTGGGGAAGGCAGTTACCTACATATAATCAACCAGGGATTGGCACTTGGCATCCATAGGGTTCCTCCAGCTACCAGAAGAAATTCTTAAGCACAAAGTCAGGAGTGACCCTGAGCACTGCCAGATATGGCACAACCCAAGAAAAAGCGAGAAATAGGACTGGTCTTGGAGAGACGCTGGCATCTGAATTATTCCAGGTAGGCTCAGCCACTGCCACCAGGTCCAGATCTCTGGAGCCTTCACAGGATGACTGCACTGCCGAACCCAGGGCTCCACCACCCACATCCAGCTCCCACCGCAGAGAAACGGCCCTGCATCATGACTCATTTCAGAGTGATGCCTGTCACTGATCAGCCCAGTGACAAAGTTTCTTGAAACAGCTGGCCATATTTGCTGCATATATGGCCACACCACACCTCTAAGCTTCACAGAGCTGACAGTTCTGTAGAAGTACAGAAAACTAGGTGGGAAAATCACATAGAAGCCCACAAAACTCAATGAGTGAAAAGAAACACAGAAGACTCAGCTAACATCTAACAGCTCAGCAGTTCAGCAAATCCTCAGACATTGGCTTTATAATGACGAGCTATATATGTTTTAACAAGCAACATAAAATATAGCAACTTATGTGCTAAGGAAGCAGGTGGGGTGGCCATGGGGTGAAATGGGGACTTTGGTAGAGGGAAGGGCACTTTGGTGGTGAGACTAGTGTTAGAACATTAAATACCTGAAGCAACTTTTGGGAGCAACTTTATAAACATGGTGGGCAATAAAGATTCAGAGAGGCAATAAAAGAGATAGAGAGAAGCAACCCTATGCTTTATAAAGAAACTCAGGCATCAGAGCGATAGTACAGCAAGTAGTGCATTTGCCCTGCATGGGGATGACCCGGTTTGACCTCTGGCACCACATATGGTCAACTGTGCACCACCACGAGTGATCCCTGAATACAGATCAAAGAGTGAAATCTGCCCTCCCCAAAAAACATCAAAATTATTTTTGAATGTTCACTTTCTAAAAAATGGTGACTAGTCCACAGATTCAGGAAAAGAAAGGGCAACTCTCTGCCACTACTATTTTTGTTACCATTTTATTCTATGTAAAACACATATGGAACATATGATGAATGAACCTAAAATAAAAAAAATGCCTCTTCCTATATTAATACTATATTAATTTAGTATGAACACATATAATGACCTTGATTTTTAAAGAAAGCAAATTGTGTAATAATAATTAACACCTAGCAAATCAATTACAAGTTCTAAAACCTTAGAAAGGGATTTATGCACATTGTTGTTTTTATATTTGATAAATATTATCAGCAATCTATTATAAAAATGAACTAGTGAGTTATGATATGTGGAATATACACACTTCAAGACTCTAACACTATTAAATGTGGGCTGGAGGGAATGCAATTCAACTTCTAATTCAAGTTCGAAACAAACTCTGGTTAGAATCCCAGCACCACAGATGTTCCCCTGTGCTCCACAGGAGTGAGCCCAGAACAGAGAGCCAGGAGGAAGCCCTGAGCACCCTGGATGTGGCCCCAAACCAAAGTTACCATCATATGATCATACATAAAGAAGCATCACATTCAGCTATGACCAAAAGAAATTTGCCTATATTACTCATATTAAAAGCATATAACATTGTGGTACAAAATATCTCACCCTTTGGATTTTTGTCACTTTTCTCGAGGGTTGGTTTTATTATTGCTGGTGAAGTATCAGACTTGACGTCTTTGCCCTCTTTCACGTCTTTGCCCTCTTTCACTTCTTTGCCTTCTTTCACTTCTTTGCCCTCTTTCACTTCTTTGCCTTCTTTCACTTCCTTGCCTTCTTTCACTTCCTTGCCCTCTTTCACTTCTTTACTCTCCTTGAGTTCTTTCCCTTGTTCTTTAATTTTGTTTTCTGACACTGTTAATTTGTTTTCAGAATTGGTATCATCTTGCAGTTTAAAAGCAGGCAATACATCCTTTAAGAGCTCCCAAACTTTGTCCATATATTCTGGGCTTAGAAAAAAAACACATCAAGATTAACTTCCAAAAATAAGCTCTTCTTTATTCCACCCCGAATTAATGATACATAAAATGGACTTGGTTATTCACAAATCTGATTTCAATCATTTACTTCAAATATTATTAAAATACCATCTTTTGTTTATTGAACAAGCTTTGATTGACTGTCCACGACATGCTGTACTTTGCTAATGAATACACCAAATAAGGTGTTTGGTTCAAGACAGTATTATAAATGGGTTCCAAACTCAATTTTTTCCTAAGTACACAAAACATCTTAATGTGAATAGATATAGATATATAGATATAGATATATACATATACCTGAAATCCACCTAAACAAAAAATGAACTAGTAAGTTATGATATGTGAACTCTACACATTTAAAGACATAAAATAAATAGCTTTGAAGGAAGCGATGCATGTAATTGTGATTATAGGCCATAACATTGTATTGCATATTTGAAAGTTTTTTAAAAGTAGATCTTAAAACTTCTTATTGTAAGAAAAAATTAACTGTAGCAATAAATATAAACTACATTTACTATGCAGATTATTTGTACTAAGTACAAATATTGGCAAGCAGTTTAGCTATAATTAAAACAAAGCAACATTCCAAGTCCATCTCAATAAAATCAATAATAAACAACACAAAAAACTGAACCAAGCGATTATGTATGGCCATTCTCACAAGGATCCTCACAATGGCAGGGGAGAATCACATGCTGTTACTAATATGACAGGGAAAATTTCACCTAATTATAAATATTCCTTAAGTGTCAGGCATTTTCTCGCTCATTATTTTTATGTAAAATATCTTTATCTCACTTCTGCATGGAATTTTATAATATTGATATTCCCTAAAGTCTTCTACAGACAAATACTCTAGGTTTTATGGTTTTAATCTATTACTATAGACATTCTAGACCTTTTGAAATCGCCTTTCATTAACACCTGGTTGACAAGTGACCACATGCCCAGAGTTCTCCCTGCTCTTGCTTCCTTTTATACTTATTCCTTAATGAACACCAGCATTTTGATTTCACTTGTATTAAATGTAATTAATTGCAGCTCAAACTTTCCTATAGATACCCAAGCCCATGTATACAATTGCCTAATAGACAATTGAATTATTTATTTTATTCCAAGAGGTTGGCCCACAACCTCGGCAGAGCCTCACAACAAGCCAGGCCACCCCTCCTCACTCCACGGGCGCCGCCATTTTCCACTTCTGGACTTCCCTCTCGTCAGAACTCCACCCAGCAGACCAGCGCTTCACAGCCCGGATCACCTACACCCACCCTGCAGCTTTTTCCTCAATCCGGCCCAGGTATGCTGGTCCAGAGACTCTCAGGCATGGGGCAGAGCTGTTCCTTGCTCTCCCTGTGCACAGCCGTTCATGAGGCAGTCGGGAGGCATGGCGGGTTCTAGCCCTGGCCCACAACCTCGGCAGAGCCTCACAACAAGCCAGGCCACCCCCTCCTCACTCCACGGGCGCCGCCATTTTCCACTTCTGGACTTCCCTCTCGTCAGAACTCCACCCAGCAGACCAGCGCTTCACAGCCCGGTGCGCCGCAAGCTGCCGCGCGGGTTCATTAATAAATGCTTTTTTTGGAGGTGTTTAAAAGAGTTTGCCTCCCGCTCGGCAAGCCTGGCAAGCTTCTCGTGTTGTATATGATGTGCCAAATTCCAGTAACAATTATATTAGGTCATTCCCATGACCTAATATAATGGTTTGAGGCTCTTTATGTTCCTGCAAGCCGATGCCCCTGGCTCTACTGGCATGAGACAGGACATATGGAGATATTACTGGTGCCCACTCTAGCAAATAGATGATCAACGGGAAGATCGTGATCGTGATCGATCGTGATTCCAAGAATAAAAAGCCAATAAGCAAAAAACCATTCTGCCTTTCTCTATTTATCAAGCTAGACTAAGCCTTTCAAGTCGAATGACACTTTTTCTCTTTGATCCAATCTCTTCTTACTGCAATCAATAGCCTTTTCTCCACTTATTTTGGTACTTCTTTTCTATAAATCGTAGCAAAGGAAACAGTTGCCCCACTTCAGTCTTGTCATCTACTCTTTTCAAAGCAATATGCTGTATTACAAGTTTTATCATCTTCCTGTTTTAAGTTCCTCAATCACATTCTTATTACATTAAGGATGTTGTGCAAAACTGATAGCATAGTATAAAAGGCTTTTGCCAATGTGGCTTCTACTGCTTACTTCCCCACTCCCTGCTATCAATCCCCTACCATCCAGTAGCTTGTAACACAGGTATGAAGAAACACATACATTTTTCTCTTATACTCCCATACTTTTCTTTGCTGAGATTGATACACTACTTTAATGGGTTATATTGTTTTAACCCTTGGAAACAAGTTGAAGTGACCCTTTCTGGGGTGTATTAAGCTAGATAACCCCTCTCTGCAACTTCAGAGTTCACCTAGAACTATTTACACTTCTGCGTTGCCTTTGTCAACAGTTAAATATTAGTCAATCAACAAGCATATGTTGAGAACATACTCTGTGTAAGTCATTTTGTGTCACTTTCTAAGTTCCCTCTATGAAACTATAATCAGGCGGTGCCAAAGAAATAAATAATACAGTGGGGAAGGCACTTACCTGCATATAATCAACCAGGGATTGGCACTTGGCACCCATAGGGTTCCTCAAGCTACCAGAAGAAACTCTTAAGCACAAAGTCAGGAGTGACCCTGAGCACTGCCAGATATGGCATAACCCAAGAAAAAGCGAGAAATAGGACTGATCTTGACATAATATTGAGCAAGAAACAGTCCCCAAAAAGTTGAAAATAAAGAAAAAAGAGCCCCAATTCTCATGAACTTTAACTTCCCAGTGAGGATGGATATAACGAAGAGGAAGGGAATGAAAGAGAAGAGGAAAGGGAAAAAGACAGAGATAGAGACACAGGAGAGACAGACAAAGAGATGCGCCATATGAAAACCGAACTAATGGATGATGAAATAATGTACGTTGGAGAATGAGAAATTTAGATGGAATAATCAACAGAGACTTCTAAGGCTGAGGAGAGATCCCCGTGGACTCGAGAGCATGAGTTGCATGCAGCAGCCCTAGGGCCACTCCCGAGCATTGCTGGAATGGCCCAAACACTGCTAGGAGTAACCTAGCCCTGGACCATGACTGGTGGGATCTCCCTACCTACAACCCCCCCAAATAAAACCTGTCTAGTGATTTAATATCTAAGCTTAGTGAAGCCCAATTATTATAATTGTTCATCCTGATGAGAGATCCTTCCCAGCATAACAGAAACAAAGAAACCCCTAAGACATAATGACTTCAGATTTGAGACACAGAATAAAGCCATGAATGCCAGCTAGTTGCTGCTAAGAAAGAGATTGGATGGAGGAGAATGAGGCCAAGAACCAAAGAACAAGAAACAGAGTCCCCCAAAAGCACAGATGGAGCAGATTCCAGGGGATATGTATAAATGTTCTAAAGTATCTTTCACCTATAATGGTTACCAGCCAAAAGATTTTGAACAATAAAAGTATTGATATGGTTTATAGTAAAGAAGATTGCTGACTTCTGTGGAAAGAATGAAACAGGTAAAAGTTAAGAAAAATACAGGAAGATCAGTTTTGAGTGACCATTTGATGTAAGTAGTGGTGGGGAGTTGATCTATGAGGGTGATGGGAAATGGAAAGCGATGACTAAGCTCAGAATAAGACAAGAAAAGATTATTGACAGAGGTTAGTGACCTTATATGAGCAAGTGTTGCAGGACTCCTAAGGGCCGCTGCATCTGCTCTGGATTGCCTCCCGCAAATCACTCCGTAGATAAGGGGTAGTCTAAATGTGGCAGTTTATCCGACCATGTATGCTGTACTAGCTGGTATAAATATTCTCCCATGCTATCACAATCATCATGGGACTACCTAGATCTTACCAGCATATTAGCCTGGCCACGTAAGGACACCTAAGTAATTAGACCAGAGAGAAATGCTGTTTGCTTCCAAACAAACAAGCATGGCTCCCTGATAAAATATAAAACTACAATGAAGTAGAGGAGACTTGTGAAGGCTTGGAGAAATATTTAACTGGCATTGGTGTTGATCTTTGGTACAGTGACATGCCATCTCAGAAACCCCCTTCTCTACATTTCAAAGGCCTTCCCGGCTCAAAACATTAGCACAGTAAAGGCCCTAGGTGAGATGCAGGGAGGGATTACTTGAAGGCATTGGACCCTCCCTGCTTTCCATAACAATGGGAGGAAGGTCTGAGTTGCGGGGGTGTATAAACTAGCCGGTTCCCCGCTCTCCCGGGCTTTTCTTCCCGGTGGGATCTCGCCTTGTGAGCATTTATTCCCCTTGGAAGTTTACACGTGGTGGTCGCCATCTTGGCCGGGGTTCTAGCCTGGAATCCTAAGCATCGGGTTTTTCCTTTTGCTGATTTGTATGCCTGAACCTGTGATAAGTAAAGCCTTTTAAAACTGTATCGGATTCCTGAGTGTTCATCCATTCCTCGCCGGCTTCGAGGTAGAAGGGAACTTCGCTTCCCGGCACTGTCGGGGACCCCGGCGGAGAGCCACGACAAGCAAGAAGAGGGAAAGAGTAATCAGAGATTATTCCTAATTCTCCCAGCCTGTTTTTGCTTTAATGTTGATTAATTGGATGGAGATTGCTGAATGTGCTCAAATGAGACTTTGCAGAAAAGGTAAATTTTTGGAGGTTGAGAACCCAGAATCCGTTTCTGGATGTTGCAAGCTTGAAAAATTTCAGCAGGTATTAGCTGTTATACTATACATCACATTAACTACTTATAATAATATACATTAAGTATTTTGTCTGATAACGTCATATGATCCCTTGAGCACCCCAGGGACAAGTGGGTGTGGCTGAAAAAAAACAGAACGAGATGGAGGAAGGGGAAGTGGAAGAGAAAGAGAAGAAACCACTTCATCACCATTTTACATAAGAGACAGGAGTCCAGAGAATATGATTTCTATTTTTAGTCCCTTGTAAACCTGAAGACTTTAGGGAACTTTGTTTCCAACACCAAAGATCAGAGATAGCTCATGATGATCCATGTGAATCTATTGGTTTTATAAAAGTCAGCATTTACTTTTTGTATGCTTACACCTATAAATAAGGTTATTTTCCAGTCCCTCAATATGATTAATTACCAGTGCTAGTGATAATATGATCCATTATGTCTACTGTGTATGATAATGAAATTGTGAAATTTTATGCAATCCGTTAATTTTCATCTAGTAAGCACTATTTCAGATTTAGATAAGCAGTCTATGCATGCCTAGAATTGTATGAGAAAGACTGTAAGTCTTAAATTCCATAATACATAGATCCAAATGTATCTCTTTGTTCCAAGATTTGGGAAATTCAACCTGAGTTTTAATTTCCTCATTTACAATGTGAAATACCTATATGAAGAGTCATGAGGATGTTTAAGTTGATAACCTTTCAGAACTGCAGCTTTTGATTCAAAACATATTAATTTATTGTCTGAGTAGGTATTTTGATATTTTTTGAATTATTCTCTAATATGTGTGGTTAATTAAATACTGCTTGTATTTATCTATATTGGATATACATGTTTTCTTTATACTAAATACACACACACATATATATATAGTCACCTGTAACTACCATGCCATATAATTTATTATAATGGTTTTAAATATTGTAATTCAGATATGTAAGTCTGAATTATATACATCTCAAATAGAAGACTTGATATTTTCAAAAGATGTTCTACAATAGTCAAACTGGCATTATTTCAAAATTTTGTAGCATAAAAATTTAAATAAATGCTGCACCTCTTTAAAGTTTCTCCAATACTAAAATGATGTCCTTAAAGAAACCTGACTGCGCATTAGGATGCACCTATATATTTTCCTTTCTTAGGCTGAAGCCTACCTAAGAGTAATGACTTCAGGCAGCCATCCTGTGAGAGCATGAACGACCGTGAACTCTCCCAGCTCTCTCCTTTCCGCTATGTGGATGCTAAAATGAAACAAATAAATAGAAATACTGTTAACAAACTCTGGAACTATAGAGAAATATATCACTTGATCACTTGATCACTTGAATTCCCTTATTCATTGATTTGCTTGAGTGGGGAGCCAGTAACATTTCCATTGGACCTATCATGTGCCAATGTAGTCCAATGGCATCTGGTTGATTCAGGAATATGAAGAGCCTCAAACTGTTCCTTCAGGGTCTTGACAAGGAAATCTGACCATATTGTAGGTGGGCGGCCACATGATCTTTTGACATCCTGTGGGATCCAGTCGGTAACGGCTCTAGTCCAGTGGTCATCTCAAAATCACATTACATGTCCAACCCATCTGTTTTTCGATGCCTTGGCAAACGAGACAGCATTCCTAGTTCTGGAATAGCGAAGAAGTTGGAACTCCGGATTCCTTCTCTAACTTGAGTGAGGCATGATATTCCAAGCATAGCTCTTTCAATTCCTCTCTGGGAGACCCGAATAGCATTCTCATCCTGCTTTCTTAGGGCCCAGGTCTCTGAGGTGTATGTAAACACAGGGAGAACGGTGGAGTCAAAGAGATGTGCCTGGAGCCAGAGGTTCTTTGTCCTTTTAGCTATTTCTTCGATGCCTTTGAAGGCATTCCATGCCGCTCTCTTCCTCCCTGCGCAGCTCAGGTTTTAGGTCATTCATCATGTTGACTTCTCGACCTAGGTACACATAACTGCTGCGTTCAGAGATGTCTGTTCCATTGAGAGTGAATGGGGCCTCTGGAACTAGTTCATTTTTCATAAACATAGTTTTTTTTTAGATTCAGCTGTAGACCTATCTTTCCACATTCTCAGTCGAAGTCAGCCAGCATTGTGCTGCTTGGCTAATGTTTGGTGTTATTAGAATGATGTCATCAGGGAAGCGAAGGTGGTATAGTTGCCGACCATCTATCTTCTCTCCCATTCCTTCGCATTCTAATTGTTGCATGATGTTCTCGAGGGTGGCGCTGAAGGGTTTTGGTGAAATGGCATCACCCTGTTGATCCCCTCTTTTGACATCAATGATCAATTCTTTGTAGAATGGTGAGATCCTTGTGGTGAATCTGTAATACAGCTCACGAAGGATCTTGATGTATTGGGTTTGAAAATCCTGTTTGACTAGGGCTTTGATGACCACTTCAGTCTCCACAGAATCAAAGGCTTTCTTTAAATCAATGAGCGTGAGACAGAGCGGCATATTGTACTCCCCTACAAACCTCAATGAGCTTGGTTACTGTGTGGATATGGTTGATTGTGCTGAATCCTTTCCGGAAGCCAGCTTGCTCGCATGGTTGTCCTTCATCTAGTGTTCTGCCGATGCTATTCAGGATACTCATGTAAACAGCTTGTAGATGATGGACAACAGGCAGATTGGGTGATAGTTGCTGATGTCATGAATGTCTCCCTTCTTGAACAGTAGGACAGTCCTGCTGGTTTTCCATTGGGAGGGCACCTTGTATTCAGACAGGTAGTCTGTGAAGAGCTGAGCTAGTGTATTGATGAGTACTGATGGCAGATTCTTCAGGTGTTCTGGTCTGACTTTGTCTGGGCCTGGTGCTATTCCCTTCTTTACTGACGAAATGGCATGTCAGATTTCAGAAGGGAGAATGTTGGGAATGACATATCCATCCTGTGTAATTTTGTATGTGGGCAGGTGGACTTGGCTATCAAAGAGATATGAGTAGAAGTCATGGATAATAGAGAAGTATATAGGAATAGGAAAACACATGCTTCTTAGAACTAGATGACCATTAACATAAGGGTTATAATGGCTATACATTATTATAAAAGAACAGACTATTTCAATAAACAAATTACTTGTTTTATGAAAGCACTTCAATACATCTAATAAAGATGCTCACATATAGTTACAAAAAAAGTTTATATATGTTATGGATAAAGTCAATAATTAATAACCATCCAGGTCCCATGGGGTAGAGTCCTGGGTGTAGACAAGCCTATATCCTGTCTGCCACCTGCCGATGCAGCTGGTGGCAGGCAGGAGATAGGCTTATCTACACCCACGGCTCTACCCGTGGGCCTTGAGAGACCCATGGGCCCTGGATGGTTGATGGTCTGACATAGAAAAAGACTGGGTCCCCTGGGGTGAAACCAGAGCGATGGGATGGCAGAGCCTGGCAAGCTACCTGTGGTGTATTCAATATACCAAAAACAGTAACAATAATGGATCTCATTCCCAATGAATGGAGATATTACTGGAGCCTGCTTGAGCAAATTGATGAACAATGGGAAGACAAGTGACAAATGACAACATAGAGCAGGTCCTTAAGTGATATTTTATTCAATATTAGTTTGGGATAGCTTTGATCAAAAATAAAGTTTCTCAGCCATTTTGAATAAAATTACATTATTGGAGGACCTGGTTTCCCTCTATGTTGTTTTACTTAAATCAGAAACTTCTAAGAATCCATGGAAGATATATAGGGCTTAGAAAATACAGAGCATATTATTAGTGCAAATATTATAAAACACATGTGGGCAACATATATTATGAATTTGATACACTATCTTGTTTTAAAATAGGGCAGTGTCTGAACTTTCTCATTACATAATTTTAAAATAATTAGGAAACAGTTAAGTCAGGTTTTCAAATGGCTTATCAAGATGGGTATCATAATTTTCTCTTGAAGCATTACATAGTTGCAGAGAAGTAAGAAAATCTGGTCTGTTCTGTGTGAAATGGTTTGTACCACACCACCAACTTAAGCAACATGAGTTACCAAACATCACTCTCCTTATTTCAACTATTTTGTTTTTAATTAATTTTTCTGAGATGATCCGTTTATATCAATACACATAATTGCCATGTGTTTGTCCCACATGGAGTCACAGTTTTGGGCCACCATATGCCAACAGTGATAATGATTAGCATTGGCCAGTAACAGCTCTGCCCCGTATATCTGTGTCTCTGGTTCAGCATACCTGGGCTTAAAATAGGCTTCTCTATAGGGTGGGACTCTGAATGTATATATTAATATATTTTGATATTAACAAGCTTATATGGTCTTTGTAATTGACTGTTAAAAAGCTATTAAAGATAAATAGATGTTACTGTTTTTAACTTTTCCTTTTATACAGTGAATGAGAATTCATTTACATACTCAACATTGGTCAGCTTAATGATAGCTTTAGACAAAAGCATTGGCCAAAGTTCAAATTCACAGGTTGAACATGGAAGCAACAGAGTGTCATCTTCATCAAAAAGGCAAAGAGTCATCAATGGTTATCTTTCTCCAGCAACCCTAAAATGAGAAGAAATAAAGCAGTGATTCATATTATTTCATTCCTTACATTATTCCATCCTATTGACATTACTGTTTTATAATTTTAAATTTGCTTCTTACATGTTAAGACTGACACTCATTTTTCAGTATTACACTAGTTGACAATTTCATTTTATTTCAAATGTTAAATCCCTTACCTATATCAAACTGTTAGATATTTTTGTGGTGTCCTATTGTACATAATGCCAGAAATCGACAGCTTCAAATAGCATAAACAAAAGTTTGTAAAGCAATAATATATTACACTCTGAGTAAATAATTCAAAATATCACAAATTATATTATTATAACTTTAGTATAATTTTTGTTTATACTGATGGACTATGTTCTTAAATTTCTAAGTACTATTTTGGGTCTCTTATTCCCAATAAACTCTTTTATAATAAAAGATTTAATTTAAAGTTAACTAACACTGAGTTAATTAATACTTCAATGAAATCAGTATGTACTCAAAAAATCAGTATGTACTCAACTGTTCCTATCATAAATAAAAGCTTAAAATAAATAACATTGATGGTGAATTTACTCAAAGCATTTTTTAACTTCTGTTCACTATGATAGATGTTATTAAAAAACTCACTCCCTTTTCCCAAGAAATACCTCACTCACTTGAAATAAATTACTTGCATACTGTGAAGCCCAAAAGCTGTATTACTCATATTTTTATCATCAAACTACTTACAGTCTCTGCTGAAAGGCATGAAGGAGAAACATTAGAAAATATTGCATGTCTGAAGTGTTCTAGGCTCA
This sequence comes from Cryptotis parvus, assembly GCA_021461705.1. Taxonomy (NCBI): domain Eukaryota; kingdom Metazoa; phylum Chordata; class Mammalia; order Eulipotyphla; family Soricidae; genus Cryptotis; species Cryptotis parvus. The sequence continues at coordinate 5,011 of JAJIBD010022894.1, read as the reverse complement.
GAAAGCATAGTTTAGCTAACTGTGTTCGGGAAATCAGAACAGAAAAGTGTTCTTCAAACTGAAGATTCAAACAGAGTACTTTTCCAAGTGATAGATTACTCTTTATTCTCAGCCCTACTTGCTGACCCTGGGTTTTGTATCGTAAACAAGGGGTTGTTTCTCTCTTTCCTGTAAGCCCTTTACATATGCTTATATTAGTATAAAGGAAATTTTTTATAGGCACAGGAAGACAGTTAAGATTATGCATTGGTGAATTAATTACTCCTGGGCATTCATCATATTTACTAAGTGAAAACCTTAGTTGCCCTTAGATTGATTCAAATTCCTTATACCCCAAAAAGGAGCGTCTCAGGAAACACCGGGAATTTGTTAGATGGAGCTGGGGCCGCCCCTTCCCCTCTCCATTTTGTCTGAGCCTGGTAGCCCCGCCCAGTAGCTGCCCTGGGGCAACCAGCCATAGCATGCAGAACCTCAGACGCAGCTGGGGAGCTGGAACTCGACTCTCCCCTGGCTCAGCTGACCATGGGGCCACCAGGAGGACAGATGGGTTTTGGGTGTTGGCCCATCACCTCTGGGGGTCCCGGAAGCAGTCGGATGGGACTCCACCCACCACATTAGCCACCATTTTCGCTGCCCAGACACTGACTGACCATGAGGCCCCTAAGTCACGTGGCCGCTATGCCATGCAGTCCATCAAACTAGTGGAAACAGTTATGTCCTTTAATGTACTGCATTCTACGATGTATAGGAAAGGTAGGCGGAAGGGAGAGATAGAGAGGAGAGAAAAGATATACAGAACTGTCGAGTAGTTGGGGTTTCGGGAGGGGAGAGGGAAGTGGGGACACTGGTGATGGGAGATGGGTTCAGGTGGAGGTATGGGTGTTGGAACACTGTGGAACCAAAACTCGAGCATGAGCATATTGCAATTGTATGTCTAAAAGTGGTGTAATAAAATTTAAAAAAATAATAATAAAAAATTCTAAGAAAATGGTGGAAATTATCACAAACGTGTGGGAATCAGAGACTAGGTAATACAGAGGATGGAACAGTGTACCAATAATTGTTGAAAGTGCTAATATGAACTAAGAACTGAGCATTAAATACAGGCAAAAAGATACACATGATGTCATTTAATGTATATTGTAATCCACAATGTGGAAGGGAAGGAAAAGAGAAAGAGATAGTGAGAAAGAGAAAGAAATAAAGAACCTGCCATAGAGGCAGGCCAGGGAGGGGGGAGGGAATCGGGGACATTGGTGGTGGGAAATGGGCGCGGGTGGAGGAATGGGTGCTGGAACACTGTATGACCGGAAACCCAAATATGAACATGTTCTGAACATCTTTGTAATTGTGTATCTCACGGTGGTATAATAAAATATTTTTTTTAAAAAAGGAGTGTCTCACTGTGGGACTGAATGGACCCAAGGCAAGAAATCACCCTGGCCTCGACATGGGATGGACTAAGTACCCTGCACAATGTTCTGAGAGCAAGGTCATGAAGCAAGCTCTGTCCTGACCCAAAGAGAGTCAGTAAGGTCATGGAACAACTTTCTGTTCTAACCCAAAGATAAACAGTGTATCAATAGGACCTAGAGATTGGGAATGATCAGTCTGACAAGAGGAATATAGTCTGGTACAACTTCCCCAGGAAAGGTCACTCTATAAATTTAATCCTGAGTGTAAATAAATGTCTCTCTTATTGTGTTTTACACAAAAATGAATAGAAATATTTTTTGAAATGATTGTTTACCAGCCAAGGGTAGAGAGAAACAACACACCAGGATTCCACCCTAGAGCTAGAGGAAGACCTCCTGGTGGTTTTGCAGGGGATGTTTCCTGACTGGAGCAAACTCATTGTTTTGAGATAAAGAGCCTTTACCTTTTGTAACTCTCTGTTTCCCCTTTGGTAAAGTGCTGGGGATCTCTATGGGATACCAGGGATTGAACCTGGGTCGGCTGCATGCAAGGCAAAATGCCCTACCTAATGTGCTATCACTCTGGCCCCCAAAAAGAAAAAAAAAAAAAAAGCAACTTAATATATTGTTATAAAGGAAAATTGTGACTAATCTCTTTGAAAATTGTGACTGTAGGGGCGGAGGCGATAGGTCCAGCAGGTAGGGGCATTTGCCTTGCCGCGTGGCCGACCCTGGTTCGATCTCTGGCATCCCATATGGTCCCCCGAGCACTGCCCAGGAGTATCTGGAAGTGCAGAGCCAGGAGTAACCCCTGAACATCGCTAGGTGTGACCCAAAAAAAAAAAAAAATAAATTGTGACTTTTTTTTTGCTTTTTGGGTCACACCTGCCAATGCTCAGGGGTTACTTCTGGCTCTACACTCAGAATTACTCTGGGAGGTGTTTGGGGGGACCATGTGGGATGCCAGCGATCAAACCCAGGTCAGCTGCAAGGCAAACACCGTCCCGCTTCGTACTATTGTTCCCTCCCTGTGACTCTTTTTTTTTTTTTTGTTTTTTTGGGTCACACCCAGCAATACTCAGGGGTTACCCCCAGCTCTGCACTCAGAAATTACTCCTGGTGGTGCCCAGTGGACTATATAGGATGCTGGGGATCTAACCCGGCCAGCCGCTTGCAAGGCAAATGCCGTACCCCCCACTGGACTATCGCTTTGGCCCCTGTGACTGTCTTCTAACATTAAAAATATACACAGGGCTACAGGCTGGAGTAACAGTTCAGTGGGTACGGCGGTTTATCTACACACACACACACACACACACACACACACACACACGCGCACACACACACACACCCCTTGGAACATAGAAATAGTGCAGTGTATAGAGGTGCTCACTTTGCACATAGCCCACCCATTTTCAATCCCTAGCACCACATATGGGTCCCATAAGCCTTCCAGGAGGGATCCCAGAGTACAGAGCCAGGAATAAGCTCTGAGCACTGCCAGAGTGGCCCCAAAATAAAAAATGTATACACCTGGGGGCTGTGGCGGTACTAAGCAGGTAGGGTGTTTGCCTTCCATGCGGCTGACCAGTTTCAATCCGGCACCTGGGCCCAGATCCATAGTACAGCCTTGGATGCTGCCAACGTGGGTTCAATCCCCAGCATCCCACATTGTCCCCTGAGCGACGCCAGTAGAAATCCTTAGTACAGAGCCAGGAGTAACCCCTGTGTGACCAAAGCAAAAAAAAAAAAAAAAATATATATATATACATGCTTCATTCCAAGAATCTCAATCCTGGGAAGGTTTTTTGTTTGTTTGTTTGTTTTTAAATAGAACAGGTTTCTTGTCTACACCCCCCCAGAGCTTTGCCCCTGGCCCTGGCTGGTTGATATCTCTAGCAGATTTGATTTTGGAGTGGTGATGTGTGTGGGGAGTTAGTTGGAAGTGAGGAATGTGGCAAAAAAACCCTAGATTTTCTAGAATAGTGGTCATGTTTCCTATTCCCTTGGCAGAGGAGAATAGTTGTTGGTCTCGAACGCGGCCAGGGAACCCACCAGATCTCCATATTTTTTGGGACTCTGCCCAGCCTCAACACCAAGCAAATGGGAACAGCAGTAAAAAATGTTTGATTGTATGGTACTTATGACTAAATAATGCGTTATGTAGTAGTTACATTTATGTTTCATTTCCTTCCACATATATGTAAATGAAAAGCAGGGTTAAAGTAGATGTTTAATGAATCTCTATGAAAATTTTCAAGAGATATTTTCATAACACAGTAAAGTAATACAATCAAATGGATTAATAATCTATTATTTCAGTTATATGAAGTACCATGAAAAGCAAATTAATAGAGACAGAGTTACTAGGGTCTTGGAGAAAAAGTAATTGTTTGGAGAAACAGTTACTTTGGAGAAACAGAGTTACTAGGGTCTTGGAGAAAAGTTATTATTCCATGGACTTAGATATTTTTTATTAAGAATAATGAAATACTATTAAAAAGTGGTTATTGTTGCACAGTATAGTAAAAAAAGGCCTTAATAGTCACTGAATTATGCATTTATAATGATTAAATGCTAGAATTAATGTTATTTTTATATAATCACAATAAAAAATAGTAAAATAAGTTCCATCACTACATTCTGAATTTCAAAAAACAAGTAGTCAGATTTCTATGAAGAAAAATGTTTTAAGCAACCATTAGAATTCTAAGTTAATCCAGTTCAGCAAATATCATATACTTCGAGACAACCAGTGGCAAAATTTCAGCTAACAATTGACTACTGGATAATCAAGAAATCACGATCACGATCACGATCTTCCCGTTAATCATCTATTTGCTAGAGCGGGCACCAGTAATATCTCAATATGTCCTGTCACATGCTGTAGAACCAAGGGCATCGGCTTGGTACAGGAACATAAAGAGCCTTCAAACCATTATATTAGGTCATGAGAATGATCTAATATAATTGTTACTGGCATTTGGCATATCAAATACAACACGAGCAGCTTGCTAGGCTTGCCGTGCGGGAGGCATACTCTATAAACACCCTCCAAATAAAGCCTTTATTGATGAACCACGCGGCCGCTTGCTTGCAGCGGCGAGCGGGGCTGTGATGGGCTGGTCGGCTGGGTGGAGTTCTGATGAGAGGGAAGTCCAATGTGGAAAATGGCGGTGCCCCAGGGTGGGTGGGGGTCGTCTGGCTTGTTGTGAGGTTCTGCCGGGGTGGTGGGCCAAGGCTGGAACCCACCATGCCTCCCGACTGCCCCTCATGAACGGGCTGGGCACAGGGAGAGCAAGGAACCGCTCTGCCCCATGTCTGAGAGTCTCTGGACCCAGCATACCCTGGGCCGGATTGAGGAAAGAAACTGCTCCAGGGTGGGTGTCGATGATCCGGGCTGTGATGGGCTGGTCGGCTGGGTGGAGTTCTGATGAGAGGGAAGTCCAATGTGGAAAATGGCGGCGCCACGGAGTGGGTGGGGGTCGTGCTCTGGCTTGTTGTGAGGGTTCTGCCGGGGTGGTGGGCCAAGGCTGGAACCCACCATGCCTCCCGACTGCCTCATGAACGGCTGGGCACAGGGAGCAAAGGAACCG
>JAJIBD010022893.1:0-87686 GCA_021461705.1 Cryptotis parvus | reverse complement strand
TTGAAATCACGATCACGATCACGATCTTCCCCGTTAATCATCTATTTGCTAGAGCGGGCACCAGTAATATCTCAATATGTCCTGTCACATGCTGTAGAGCCAAGGGCATCGGCTTGGTACAGGAACATAAAGAGCCTCAAACCATTATATTAGGTCATGAGAATGATCTAATATAATTGTTACTGGCATTTGGCATATCAAATACAACACGAGCAGCTTGCTAGGCTTGCCGTGCGGGAGGCATACTCTATAAACACCTCCAAATAAAGCCTTTATTGATGAACCGCGGCCAGCTTAGCCGCGCGAGCCGGCTGTGATGGGCTGGTCGGCTGGGTGGAGTTCTGATGAGAGGGAAGTCCAATGTGGAAAATGGCGGCGCCCATGGAGTGGGTGGGGGTCGTCTGGCTTGTTGTGAGGGTTCTGCCGGGGTGGTGGGCCAAGGCTGGAACCCACCATGCCTCCCGACTGCCTCATGAGCGGCTGGGCACAGGGGAGAGCAAGGAACCGCTCTGCCCCATGTCTGAGAGTCTCTGGACCAGCATACCTGGGCCGGATTGAGGAAGAAACTGCTCCAGGGTGGGTGTCGATGGTCCGGGCTGTGATGGGCTGGTCGGCTGGGTGGAGTTCTGATGAGAGGGAAGTCCAATGTGGAAAATGGCGGCGCCCATGGAGTGGGTGAGGGTCGTCTGGCTTGTTGTGAGGGTTCTGCCGGGGTGGTGGGCCAAGGCTGGAACCCACCATGCCTCCGACTGCCTCCATGAACGGCTGGGCACAGGGAGAGCAAGGAACCGCTCTGCCCCATGTCTGAGAGTCTCTGGACCAGCAGTACCTGGGCTGGATTGAGGGAAGAAACTGCTCCAGGGTGGGTGTCGATGATCCGGGCTGTGATGGGCTGGTCGGCTGGGTGGAGTTGAAAGTATTTTGTTGAAATACTGACCATCATATGGCTTTGGAGCGAAAAACTGTCTCAAACACAGATGGTGCCTTCTGGGAGATGCTCTTTCAGTCCTTGGAAGGGTTGTTTTGATCACACTTAACCTGCTATTTCAGTGTTTAGCAATGTAATGAAGTGTAACTCTACCAGCTTAACATTACCTGTTACTACTTCAGTGTATAGTAATGTAATGAAGCGTAATGTAGTTAGCCTGAGTGCATACCCCATATTTATAATCATATTCAATTTCTAAGCTTCAAAAAGTAAATCACAGGAGTTGTGAGTGACTGTGCAGCCTGGACTAAATTGATCACTGCCACCAAGTGGCCAATTTGACCATAGGCACCAGCAAACACAGGGGGCACCTATTTATTCATTCTCTGCAACCTTAGCTGCATAAGAAGTCATGAAGCAGCTCAGAACTTCAGTGGCCCAGATAGAAGCTGAGGTTTAAGACAATGGTGACTAAGATTTTCATAATAAAGTAGAAAAGGGTATGTGGAGGTAGGGGGTGTAAAAATGCATCAAGTATATCCCTAGAAATCAGACATTTTTTTTCTTCTACTTTACATATTCAGCTTTGTCAAGTACAATAACACCAATTTTCTTGTCCCAAAGCAAATATGATACGTGGAAGACTCTTCTCAAGGTTAGTTTATGCTTTTGTCTTTAAAATATGAGTTTGTCTTCAAGAATTAAAACTCATTAAATTAAAAACACATTAAATTAAAATTAAAACTCATGTTTACCATATATATTCATATATATCAAAATATATATAAATATATATGGGAAATATGAGTTTTAATTCTTCATATCATATATATATACATATTTATAAATATATGATAAACATGAGTGTTTATATATTTATATGTAAATATATACCTTTTAATATATAAATATATATTATTACTTGGAGGTGTGCCCGTATATATGTATGATGGTACACCTCCAAGTAATAATAAAAGTTACAACAACATGGTCTGTCTCTCTTAAGAAAGCTTCAGAAGGGCAATATTTACTGAAAGGGCTGGCTTCTGCTAAGTCCTGGCATAAATTCACCACTATTCAGAGGTTGGATACAGAAATTGTATTTAGCTCCTGCCTCTTCCTGGCCATAGAGATGCTAACACCTAAGCCAAGTTCACAGAAAAACATAAACCAGATGCATGTGATTGTAAGAAGAAACAACAAAACAGGGCTGAGAGAGAGAATATAGCAGGAAGGGCTTGCCTTGCACTGAACAACCACAGATGCTCCTCCAAGAACAAAAACCAGCAGTGATCCCTCAGTGCAGAGTCAGGAGTAAGCACAGAGACAGGAAGAAGGAAGGAAGGAAGGAAGGAAGGAAGGAAGGAAAGGAAGGAAGGAAGGAAGGAAGGAAGGAAGGAAGGAAGGAAGGAAGGAAGGAAGGAAGGAAGGAAGGAAGGAAGGAAGGAAGGAAGGAAGGAAGGAAGGAAGGAAGGAAGGAAGGAAGGAAGGAAGGAAGGAAGGAAGGAAGGAAGGAAGGAAGGAAGGAAGGAAGGAAGGAAGAGGGAGGGAGGGGAGGGGAGAGGGAGGGAGGAATGGAGAGAGGGAGAGAAGAAGGAAGTGGGAAGGAAGAAGGGTTCAAGGAAGGAAGGGGAGACGGAGGGAGGGAGGGAGTCCTTGCTGGACTGAGGGTGAAACAAACACTAAAGAAAAAAACAGCTAAGAAGTTCAAAGAAACAAGCATCCCAGAGGCTGTGCTCGTACCCCATAATTCAACCATCCTTAGAGAAAACTCGACCTTGAGGCCAGCGACTAATCCAAATACACTTCCTGCAAACATGGAAATTATTTGTCACTGGCCCTGTGAAATAATGGCAACTACTACGCACCCCATTGTAAATTTGAGATGTGGCCACAGGAACTAAGACATTGATCAAGAAGACTCATTACTGACAGATGTCATAAGGTGAACCATTAAACATCTTGATGACATTCACGGAAATAGTAGCAGAGCTAAAATTAGTAGTTTAATCTATTAGAAGCTGTGTCTGAGCTTTGATATACGAGCAGATCCTTACAATAATCAGTTACAAGGCAAGCATGAGATGAGCTATGTTTTAGTTATTATTTACTTATTTATTTATTTGAATCGCCATGCAATAGACCATTACAAAGCTGTTCATGACTGGGTTTTAGTCACACAGTGTTCCACCACCCATACCTCCACCAGTGCACATTTCCCCACCACCAATATGTCCCTTTACCCTCCTGCCATTCCCCACTCCCTACCCGCCAGCCTGTCTCTATGGCAGGTACTTTCCTTCTCTCTCTCTCTCTCTCTCTCTCTCTCTCCCCAATTGGGCATTAATGGTTTACAATGCAGATACTGAGAGGTTTCCATGTTTGTTCCTTTACCTATTCTGCACACAGTTCTTACACAATGGTAATTTGCCACTGTCTTTGTCATAGTGGTCCCTTCCCTATCCCAACTGCCTTTTCCCCAGGAGATTGAAGCAAGTTTTCAAGAATGGACAAAACCTTCTTGTTTGGTCCCTTGTTTCTGGTGCCCTTGAATATTGGTTTCATATTATGTTTTTGACACCCCACAAATGAGTGCAATCATTTTATGTCTTTCCCTTTCCTTCTGACTGACTTCACTCAGTATGCTACTCTCCATGTTCACCCATTTATAAGCAAATTTCATTACTTCATCTTTCCTAACAGCTGCCTAATATTCCATTGTGTAGATGTACCATAGTCTCTTTAACCAGTCATCTATTCTTGGACACTCAGGTTGTTTCCGGATTCTGGCTATTGTGAATAGTGCTGCAATAAACATAGAGGTGTAGATGGGGTTTCTGCTATGTGTTTTTGAAACCCCAGGGTATATTCCCAGAAGTGGTATTGCTGCAGTCAGTAGCAAGTAGATACCCTTGGGTTGCACTTGTTGTGACAGGACTAATGGAGATGTTACTAGTGCCCACTCGAGGAAATCGATGAACAATGGGAAGACAGTGGTATTGCTGGGTCATATGGAAGCTCAATTTCTAGCTTTTGGAGGAATGCCCATATTGTTCTTCAAAAAGAATGGACCAGTCAGCACTCCTACCAACAATGAATGAGAGTCCCTTTCTCCTTGCATCCCTGCCAGCACTGGATGTTCTTGTTCTTTTGGATATGTGCCAGTCTCTGGTGTGAGATGATATCTCACTGTTGTTTTGATTTGCATTTCCCTGGTGATTGGCAATGTAGAGCATTTTCTCATGTGTCTTTTGACCATTTGTATTTCTTTTTTTTGAGAAAGCTTCTGTTCATTTGTTCTCCCCATTTTTTATGGGGTTGTATGTTTTTTCTTGTAAAATTCTACCAGTGCCTTATTTATCTTGGATATTAACCCCTATTTTATATGCCTAAAACCAGTAACAATTATAGAACTCATTCCCATGACCTGAAAGAATGGTTTGAGGCTCTTCATGTTCCTGGAGCAAGCAGATGCCCTTGGGCTACACTAGCACACAACAGGACTTATGGAGATGTTACTGGTGGCCACTCAGACAAATCGATTGACAAGGGAGAAGACAAATGATACAAGTGATACAAGTGATTAACCCCTTATGATGTGGCAATACACAAACTCAGATACACGGGATAGAGCTGCTACCTGCTCTCCCTGTGCCCAATTGATCATGAGGCACCCAGGAGGGAAGGTGGGTTCTAGCCCTGGCCCGCCATCCCAGCAGAGCCTTGCAAGAAGCCAGAGGAACCCCCCACATCATGAGAGCCACCATTTTCAATATCCAGACTCCACAACTCATCAGAGCTCCACCCAGCAGAAAAGCTGATCTTTCCCCATCTTGCAAGAGGCCGTGTGGTTCATCAATAAATGCACAAAATAAGAGGATACTACAAGAGTATCCCACCCATACAGCAGAGCCTGGCAAGCTACCTGTGTCATATTCAATATGCCAAAACCAGTAACAATTATAGACCTCATTCCCCTGACCTGAAGGAATGGTTTGAGGCTCTTCATGTTCCTGGAGTGAGCAGATGCCCTTGGGCTACACTAGCATGTGACAGGACATATGGAGATGTTACTGGTGCCCACTGAAGCAAATCGATGAACAACAGGAAGACAAGTGATACAAGTGAAGTGATACATGTGGCGATTGGGTAAGTAATTTTTTCCCCCCAATCTGGGGGTCTGTCTTTGTACCTTGATCACTGTTTCTTTTGAAGTGCAGAAGCTTCTTAATTTCATGTAGTCCCATTTGTTAATCTTTGCTTCCACTTGCTTGGTCAGTGGTGTTTCATCTTTGAAGATGCCTTTAGCTCCAATGTTTTGAGGAGTTTCACCCACATTTTCCTCCATATGGCTTATGGATTCAAGTCTGACATTGAGGTCTTTCATCCATTTTGATCTGACTTTTGTGCCTGACATTAGAGAGAGGTTTGAGAGATGAACTATCTTTTAGTTTAGAAAATAAGGTCTGGGGCCGGAGCGATAGCCTAGCAGGTAGGGCGTTTGCCTTGGATGCGGCTGGCCTGTGCCGGCCTGGGTTTGATTCCCGGCATCCCATATGGTCCCCTGAGCACCACCAGGAGCAATTCCTGAGTGCAGAGCCAGGAGTAACTGCTGAGTGTCGCCGGGTGTGACCCAAAAAAGCAAAAAAAAAAAAAAAAAAAATAAGGTCTGTATTTGACGTGTGGGTTTTGCTGTGTGTCTTTTCTGGTTTCTGTTTCTTATGTCCACTGGCATCAATTATACATAAAATAGTCTCTGAGCAAAATGATCCCTAATTATGCCAAGTACAAACAATTTGCTTTGCTCATGTTTCCAGCTATGAAACCAACGTGCCCATTGTTGCCAAGACACTAAAAATGCTAGTTTCGAAAAATTTAAATGACTTATTTCATAGTCTAATTCCTAGTGTATAGCAAGTAGTTATTCTGGCATTTCAAATTACAGGATGGAAATTTTTGTGATTCTTTCAAAAATAATTATAAAATAACATCCCTAGCTGCTAATACTGTGCACAATACTGGCATATAATAAGGTCATAATGTTGAGATTGTAACTCTATGACTCATTTTCTTCTGTATCCAGCCCCTGGCTGGATTAATGCCATTTTCCTTTTCTTATCATTGGAACTATTTGCATATTTTTAAAAAAACTATTTATTAATAATATTTCACTGTAGTTGGATTATAATTTTTGGGAAAATGGCAGACCTAAGTTTGAGGAGTCAGAGCAATAGCACAGCGGGTAGGGCGTTTGCTTTGCATGCAGCCAACCCAGGTTCGATCCCTCCCATCCCATATGGTACCCTGAGCAACACCAGGAGTAATTCCTGAGCAAAGAGTCAGGAGTAACCACTGAGTGTAGCCAGGTGTGACCCAAAAGCAAAAAAAAAAAAAAAAAAATTAAAATAAAGTTTGTTTGAGACATAGCTAGGAACTTAGGAAGTTTCTGAAATTCAAAATACTTACTTATGTTTTCTCGGCAATCAAAGAGTTCCAAAGGGTAGCCAAAAATCCAAGAAATCCAGGTAGCAGCAAAGATGGAAATGGGCTCCAATGCACCTGCCTCTTTTTTCTTCCAGACGTGAGTAGAGAAAACTTATCACACCGACAACTGATTTGTGGGAAACAATTCCAGAATTTGAATCCAACAAGTCAGGTTCTAAAGCTGCGACAGCCAGAGAGCAGGGAAGCAGGGAAACACATACCCTTAAAAAATTTGAAGACTGGACTTTCCACATCTGTGAGAATGAAAATCACTGACCAGAATGAAAGTCGCCCAAATTTCAAGTGACTGTTCAGCAACTTATAACATCTCACTATACAAGTTCTTCCTCTTATCATCAACATGACACCTCAACCATGTGTCCCTAAGAATTTGACTATTGCCCCAAGTTCTGTACTCCAAGGAGACCAAAGAAGACCAAGGCAGCCCAGGTCTTTCAGCCTTGCAGAACTGCTAAGTTTTGCTGCCTTCACATATCTCCATCAGAAAAGAAAGAGAAGGAACCAGATAGAGGATAAATTAGGGCATCCTCAAACACACTGCAAAACCACCACTGAGCAAGAGACCCAACTTCTTGTCCCACCAAAGAGTATGTGAGCTCCTGCACAAAGTGTAAGAGAAGAGAGAAAGAATACAGGGACAGAGACAGAGAGATGGAAAGAGAAAGAAAATGTGCTTGTGATAGGGACTGGCTGGGGTTGGGTGTGTGGGGAGTGTTTGGGATGTGGGTGGTGGGAATGGGGCGCTGGTGGCAGGAAGGGTGCTGGAACACTGTATGACAGAGACCCAATTATGAACATCCTTGTAATTGTATATATCACATAGTATAATAAAAATTAAACAAAAAGAGTATGTGCGTTTCTGGAACATTAACAGCAGGGGGTAGGTGTTGTTCAAGCGCAGAGAAGCCCAAGTTTGTCTCTGAATCCTGCCTCCTAGTCCTTCAGGACATTTCCGAGAGGTCCTCTCAGACACTCCTTCCTTTAAGAAGGCAAATGAAGAGGCCGAAGCAATAATACGGGGGGGGGGGGGGGGATATTTGCCTTGCAAGCAGCCAACCCAGGTTTGATCCTCAGCATTGAAAGAGGGAAGCCTCAGCTTACCCACCTGCTGCTGTGAGCAGTCCTTTTGGGTGGGCCCATCGTATATTTTAGACTTCCTGCAAATTCCTGGGCTTTTTCTGTTAAACAATGAGTTAACAATTGTTCATCATAAAATTCTGCTCCAGAGCTGAGTCTCACTGGAAGGCTGAGAAAATGAGGCAAGACCTAGGGCAAATGGCCAGACAAGGGTCTGTTTGATCCCCTGCATCCTCTGTAACAATCGCCAAGAGCCCAATTTTCATTTAAAAGGGTCTATAGGAAAACCCTGTAAGAAACCCACGAAAAGAACCACAGTTAATTTAGTCCTATCCTATGTACCTCCCCATTTGGGAGCTTTTTTTTTTTCTCTTCTACTTTCCAATAAGCCCTTCTACTTTCCAACTCTAAGTCTGAGCATCTTTATTTTTCAATATTTTCATTCTGGAAAATACTGAAGAACCTGGGAATTGTGAAGGAACACAGAGACCCGCCCCACTTCTGCCTCACCTGCAACAGCGTCCCATATGGTGCCTGGAACACAGCCAGGAATAATTCCTGAGTCCAGAGCCAGGACTAAACACTGAGCATTGCCCAGTGTGGACACCCCCAAAAAAAAAAAAAGTCGATTAAAGGCTGAAAACCTGGCCCTGTGTGAAAGGCTGAGTCCAAAGTAAGATTATAACTGGGTGGCAGAAGCTGGCAGCAAATGCATTTCAAAAGAAATTGGCATCAAGTTACTCAGAATTTCAGATCTCACTTGTAAGTTTCACATTGGTTTCTGAAAATCAGAGTGCAGGGAGAAACATATTGGGACTATGTTTGACCCAGGAAAGGAAAAAGCTTTGGGGAGAACTATGTTGGCGATGAACTAATCTAAGTACTTTATCAGTCATGACAGCTTTTGGCAAACACATAAAAATTATGATTGGATGAGAATACAGAGATATTCTTATTAAATGACTGTCATTATCAGAAACAACTGAGGTTAAGTAGAAGCTGTACAATTCTACAGAATAGCTCCATACTGTAAACTATGAGTTTAAAAAATTAATTGAAATCAACCCAAACATTGTGCTCATATATGCATAGCTGATACCCTGCACAGTTCCCTTTGCAAAAAGTTCGGTTCCCACAGTGGTGCAAAGACATCAGTTTCACAATGGTACCAGTTGCAATTACCAAAGTATGTTCATACAATTGCATGCAGTACAAACTTCTGCACCAGATTTTTTCCCATAAATTGTAGGTGCTCCACATGTCTGGTAACCAGTGATCTCACTTCTTCCCTTATTTGTGGGTGACCAGCCACTGTACATCTGTCATCAAGTCCCAGGGGCAGTGGCATATACAAAAACGGATCATCAAAAGCATAGAAATGAAAGGGCAGCAAGAAAGAAAATGTTCTAAGACTGAAGCAAACATCCAATCAAATGTAAACGGAGTCATAGGAGAAACACTCACTGGCCTGCTTAACCGTGGGAACGTGGAGATTCCAGATACACAGCAGAGGAACTTGTTGAAGACAAAACTGGTCACAGAAGTGAGGAATGTGGTGAGATAGAAAACATGAAGACATCCCAAGGAAGTGTTGTGGATCAAGAGCAATTACTTAGACGAACTCTTAAGGGCTATTTCACATGGAGCCACAGATAAAATGTTGGAAGCCTATTTAAACTTAGGAAAGAATAATAACACATCTCCAAGCATAGAAAAAATTGTTCCGTGTCATAGGTACCATAGGATGTACAGAAGATTGTTCTTGGTAGGTTTTCAACAAAGAAGTAACACACAGTAGAAAAGACTAATTACTCACTACATGTCAGTTTTTCTTTCTTTACTTTCCCAGTTGCTTATTACTGACAGAAAGTAACTATTTCAACAAAACTTGCATTTGTTTTGGGTTTGAGATCTCCCCAGAAATTATGTGGGCCACTAGGTTCCACCCAGAGGTGCTCAGGAGCCTGTACCATGCCGTGGAGTGAGATCCGTGTGCCAGCCATGAGCTCTAGCACTTTCAGCCAATTCTCTGGACTACTGACAAAAAAAAAAATAACATTGAAAGTTCACAGAGGTGTAATATTTCCCACTGATTGTTAAAATCCCTTTGCACGGTCACATTCATCACCCCACGGCACCATGCAAATCAAGGAGTTTACTCTGTTTGAGATAGAAACAGGAATTTCTGGGTTTTGATCTCCTGAATCAGAGATTCACAGACATGGGGCAGAGCTGCTACTTGCTCTCCCTTGCCCAGCTGCTCACGAGGTGCCCAGGAGGGATGGTGGGTTTTTAGCCCTGGCCTGCCACGCCAGCAGAGCCTCTCACCAAGCCAGACGACCCCCACTCCATGAGGGCCTCCATTTTCCACATCCAGACTTCTCTCTCGTCAGAACTCCACCCAGCAGACCAGCCTATCACAGCCCGGATCATCGAAGTTCCACCCTGCAGCAGTCTTTTTTTTAAATCCGGCTCAGGTATGCCGTCCAGAGATTCACAGGCATGGGGCAGAGCTGCTACTTTGCTCTCCCTGTGCCCAGCTGCTCTCGAGGCGCCCAGGAGGGATGGTGGGTTCTAGCCCTGGCAGCCACCCCAGCAGAGCCTCACAACAAGCCAGACGACCCCCCCACTCCATGATGGCCTCCATTTTCCACATCCGACTTCTCTCTCATCAGAACTCCACCCAGCAGACCAGCCTATCACAGCCCGACTTTGCACGGCCTCTGCGGCCGGGCGGTTCATCAATAAATTCTGGACTTAGAGATGACTACAAGAGTATGCTACCTGCACGGCAGAGCCTGGCAAGCTACCCGTGTTGTATTTGATATGCCAAATACCAGTAACAATTATAGACCTCATTCCGGAATGGATTGAGGCTCTTTATGTTCCTGGAGCAAGCAGATGCCCCTTGGGCTCTACTAGCATGAGGCAGGACATATGGAGATGTTACTGGGGCCCGCTTGAGCAAATCGATGATGAACGGGAAGACAGTGATACAGTGACAGTGATCTCCTGTAGCTCAAGAGTCTGAGACGTGTGCTTTTGGTTGGAATTCCCAAGGTGAAGTCACCTGTTATCCTTAAAAAATAAAATGATCTTAGTATTTTGACACCTTCAGCTGGGTTAACATGCTTCCCTTAAAACTAAACATCAATGCCTTTTCCAGAGATCATCGCCATTTTTGGTTTATTTGATTTGGACTGTGCTCAGGGATCACTCCTGGTGGGGCTCTGAGAACGATATCTGTGCCAGGGATTAAACCCAGGCTGGTCGCATGCACAGCAAACACCCCTGCCCATTGTACTGCCTCTCTGACCCTAAGGTCATCATCATGATTTCACCTAGAAAGAAAACAATTTCAGCCAATTCCCAATGATGCCACAACAAGCACCTTCCCCCCCACTGCAACCTGGATTCTAGCTGCCATTTCAAGCCAGTTTTCACTCTAAAAACAAAGCAACAAAAGAAGGATATACAAAGATTTCCCCACACCTAATCATGTATACGGGGATATATTATGCTTCTCTGTGGAACATCTAGCTCAGTATGTGCTCTCTCCTGGCGCAGTATGTTTACTTCCCCTTCTTGGAATGCCTTCTCCGCTTCTGCTAGTCAAACGTCTAAAGCAGAGCCTGCATTCTCAGTCTATTCCCAGTTCCCCTTTGGAGAATGTGGACACAGGAAATTCCAGTTTGAATGTATAAATGAATGAGCGAATCCTGAAGTGTCACTTGTAGCAACACCTCCTCCGGAAGCCCTCCCTCATCTCCGTCCCATGGCTCAGTTCCTGCTGCACCTCGAAACTCCATCTCTGTTATGTTGGTTCTGATGAGCTCTTTGTTGTTTGCTAAGAATAAATTAAAAAATTCTGCCCTTCCTACATTCCTCCAAAGACTAGAAATTGAACTCCCATTTGACCCAGCCATACCACTCCTGGGAATCTACTCTGGGAAACCAAAAAATACGCAGCGGAAACACCATCCCTACTTTTTATGTTCATAGCAGCATTATTCACAATAGCCAGAATCTGGAAGCAACCAGAGTGCCCGAAAATCGATGACTGGATAAAGAAGCTTTGGTACATCTACACAATGGAATACTATGCAGCTGTTAGGAAAAATGAAGTTATAAAATTTGCCTATAAATGAATGAACATGGAGAAGATTATGTTGGAGCGAAATTAGCCAGAAGGGAGAGAGACAGATACAGAATGACTGCATTTATCTGCATAACATAAATACATATGTACATATTATGATACCAATATCCAAGGTCAAGTGAAACATATATTAGGAGGTCTTGTCAAAGGTGGAAATTATCACAAACGTGTGGAGTCAGGAGGCTAGGTAAGACAGAAAATAGAACAGTGTGCTAACAATTGTCAAGGGTTCTAATGCCAACCTAGAACTAAGCATTAAATAGAGGCAAAAGATACACATGACAACCCTTTAATGTATGTTCTGTAATTCATAGTCTGGAGGGAAGGAAAAGAGAGAGAGAGAGAAATGGAAAGAAATAAAGAACCTGCCATGGAGGAGGGCTGGGGGGGGAGGGGGAGGGAACCGGGGACGTTGGTGGTGGGAGATGGGCACTGGTGGCGGGATGGGTGCTGGAACACTGTATGACCAAAACCCAAATAGGAACTTTTTAATTGTATATCTTTGTAATTGTAAAAATAAAAAATTTAAAAAAATTCTGCCCTTCTTTATGGATCTTTATTGCTATGCATGAATAGTGGGCTTAAAGCTGTGCTCATGAAAACCATACATCCGAGCATTTTGCAAAATTGAAGATACAATAAAAAGAACAAAAAAAGTAAGCCAGAGGTGTTGAAGATGACACCAGGGACTTTAAGGACAATCTCTTAACCTGACCAGTGATGATGAACAGAAACAAAATCAGTTCATTCAAGAATAGTCACAAGAGGGTCTGGAGACAGAGAGGAGGAGTTTCAGCCTTGCATCTGGTCATCCCTAGTTCAACCCTCCAACACCTCATATGGTTCCTAAGCGCCAACTGGGTGTGGTCCCTGAGCACTGAGCCAGGAATAACCCCTGAGCACTACTGGATGTGGCCCCAGTACTGGATGTTATAATGAATGACACTGCCCACATTCGTTGCATGTTATATTTTTATCAACTGCTTTGTAAGAATTAATACTTAGAAGTACAATTGTTTAGTGTAGGCTAAGTATTGCCAATTGTCACTTTGTGTGTCATTTTGCCCTTTTGTTGGCAAGGTATAAGATAGCAAGGCTGGGGCCGGAGCGAAAGCCCAGCGAGTAGGGCATTGGCCTTGCATGCAGCCGGCCTGTGCAGATCCGGGTTCGATCCCCGGCATCCCATATGGTCCCCAAGCACTGCCAGGAGTAATTCCTGGGTGCAGAGCCAGGAGAAACCCCTGAGAATTGCTGGGTGTGACCCAAATAAAAAAAAAAAAAAAAGATAGCAAGGCCATGTGTAGGCATTTTTGGTTTGTTTTGGGGCCACATTTAACAGTGCTCAGGGCTTACTCCTAGCTGTGAGCTCAGAGGTCATTGCTGGTGGTGCTAGGTGTAACCCAAAAAACCCTATTCCCAAAGCACTCCTGGTGGTGTCTGGGGACTAAATGGGATGCTGGGGATCGAATTCAGGCCAGTCATGTGCAAGCCAGATGTCCTACCAGCTGTACTGTCGCTTGGATATCCCTCTCCCAATGACTACTGCCACTAAGAGAGCCCTATCACATGCACTTCCTTCTATTACACACTCAGATTTTCCTTACAAGGCAGGACAGCCAGGAGATATTAAAGCTCAAGGATTTGGTGGGGACCGAGCAATAGCACAGCGGGTAAAGTGTTTGCCTTGCACACGCCCAGACCCGGTTCGATCCCCGGCATCCCATATGGTCCCCCGAGCACCACCAGGAGTAATTCCTGAGTGCAGAGCCAGGAGTAACCCCTGAGCATCACCGGGTGTGACCCCCCAAAAAAAAAGGATTTGGGGTCACAGTGACAGTACAGAGGGTAGGGCCTTTGCCTTGTGCATGGCCAACCTAAGTTCAATCCCCAGCATCCCGTATGGTCCCAAGGCAGGGCCAAGAGTAATTCCTGAATACAGAACCAGGACTAACCCTTGAGCATCACCGATGTGACCCCAAAAGCAAAATATAAATAAAAAGTTCAAGAATTTGGACCAGCCATTCTCATTTAAGGTTTGTAGACACAAACCCTTAACTTAATTCTGTCTCTGGGCTCTTTGAGGGACAGGTTTGGTAGCATATTGTTTCTTATTTTTCTCTATTTCCTTTAAATAGAGATGTTAGGATATATGCAAGAAATATGCAAACAGTGATGCAACAGCAATCACAATCAACACTTCAATATCCTTGGAGTCACGTGGGTGTCCCTGTTTGAGGCCATTGTCTTCCTCTCCCCCAGACCTCTTTCCAAAGAGAATGTCTTTGCATTTGTGGACTAGGCAGCCAGTTGACCTCCTAGAGTCCTAGTCAGGGAGACCCTGTTGGAAGGACAAAAGATGGGCTCCACATTCCAGAGCTGATGTAAGATTCAGCCCTCCTGCACACCAGAGCCTCCTGAACACCAGCCCCCCTGCACAAAACCAGCCTCCTGCACACCAACCACCTGCACACCCAACCTCCTGCACACCATTCTTCCTGCACACCAGCCTCCTGCACGCCAGCCTCCTGCACACCAACTTTCTGCACACCAACCCTCCTGCACACCAGCCTCCTGCACACCAGCCTCCCTGCACACCTAGCCTCCCTGCACACCAGCCTTCAGCACACCATCCCTCCTGCACACCAGCCTCCTGCACACCAGCCTCCTGCACACCAGCCTCCCTGCACACCATCCTCCTGCACACCAGCCCTCCTGCACACCATCCCTCCTGCACACCAGCCTCCTGCACACCAGACTCCTGCACACCAACCCCTCCTGCACATCACGCCCCTGCACACCATCCCTCCTGCACACCAGCCTCCTGCACACCATCCCTCCTGCACACCAGCCTCCTGCACACCATCCCTCCTGCACACCTCCTCCACACCAGCCTCCTGCACACCATCCCCTCCTGCACACCAGCCTCCTGCACACAACCTCCTGCACACCAGCCCTCCTGCACACCAGCTTCCTGCACACCAGCCCTCCCTGCACATCAGCCTCCTGCACACCAGCCTCCTGCACGCCTAGCCTCCTGCACACCAACTTTCTGCACACCAACCCTCCTGCACACCAACCTCCTGCACACCAGCCTCCTGCACACCAGCCTCCTGCACACCAGCCTTCAGCACACCATCCCTCCTGCACACCAGCCTCCTGCACACCAGCCTCCTGACACTCAGCCTCCTGCACACCAACCCCTCCTGCACACCAGCCTCCCACACCAGCCTCCTGCACACCAACCCTCCTGCACACCAGCCTCCTGCACACCAGCCTCCCTGCACACCAGCCTCCTGCACACCAGCCTCCTGCACACCAGCCCTCCTGCACACCATCCCTCCTGCACACCAGCCTCCTGCACACCAGCCTCCTGCACACCAGACTCCTGCACACCAACCCTCCTGCACACCAGCCTCCTGCACACCAGCCTCCTGCACACCAGCCTCCTGCACACCATCCCTCCTGCACACCAGCCTCCTGCACACCAGCCCCTCCTGCACACCAACTCTCCTGCACACCAGCCTCTCCTGCACACAGCTTCCTGCACACCAGCCCTCCTGCACACCAGCAGCTTCCTGCACACCAGCCCTCCTGCACACCAGCCTCCTGCACATCAGCCTCCTGCACACCAGCCTCCCAGCTCATTCACAGCTTCATTGCTCTGCCTTCAAACATTCCTACAAACCCAGCAGAGTCGCAGAAAATATCTTCACTGTGATGAATACAAGATTAACTTCAGTAAAGAAAGAGTCATCCACTGCTGGTGGGAGTGCCGACTGGTCCAGCCCTTTTGGAAAACAATATGGGCATTCCTCCGAAAAGCTAGATATTGAGCTCCCATTTGATCCAGCAATAGCACTCTTGGGAATATACCTGAGAGACCGAAAAACACATAGCAGAAACACTATCTGTACTTTTTATTCATCTCTGCGCTATTCACTATAGCTAGAATCTGGAAACAACCTAAATGCCCGAGAACAGAGGACTGGCTAAAGAAACTGTGGTTCATCTACACTATGGAATACTATGCGGCTGTCAGAAAAGATGAAATTATGAAATTTACCTGCAAATGGATGGACATGGAGACTATCATGCTGAGTGAAATTAGTCAGAAGGAAAAGGACAGATATAGAATGACTGCATTCATTAATAGCATATAAATAGATACCAGTGTTGTACTAAGTGTGGGAAATGGTAATGGCAAATTAAAACTCACCATTGAATATACACAAATAGACTTACGTGATAAACCCTAAATGTCTGCAGGGCTAGCCACAATGTGTAAAATAAGAGGGAGAGAGATGCAGAGACAGAGAGAGAGATACAGAGGAGAAAGTGAGGAAGCGGTGGTACCTGCTATTGAGGCAGCCTTGGGTGGGTGGGAGGGAGTGGGGTACATTGGTGGTGGAAATAGGGCACTGGTGGAGGGAGGGGTGCTGGAATACTGTATTACCAAGAACCAATTATGAACACCTTTGTAATTTTATGACTCATGGTGGTATAATAAAAACAATTTTTTAAAAATTAAATGTTTGCAATTGCTTCTGAAATAATAAGTCAATTCATTCTATAGAGAGGTACACAACTGCCAGTCTTGAAAGATATTGTAGTCTATATGTGTTTCTTCTATTAATCTGTCCTTAGGTAAAGTGATATAGAATTCCTAAGAATAGAAAGGATAAAGAGGAATTTCTGTTCAGTTCATTCTTTTTTTTTTAATTTTTTATTTTTTTTCACCTGCCCAGCTCTTATACATTCTTACTTGCATTAGTTTTTGTGGCACTATCAGTCTCCCATCTTTTGTCCCTAGAACTTGAAGTTTAGGATCTGCTGAAAATCTATAATAACAAGCAACATTCTGAGTTACTATACAATGTCTGTTTCATTTTTTTTCTTTATAACAAAGCTAAAGTTTCATATATTGCTCTGAGTTGTTCAGTTAATTATTTTTATTTTGGATTCCTTCGCAGCTAATTATACCACATTAAACAGTTCTGGCAATTTAATAAGCATATGTCTACTAGGACAACTTCTAATAAAACTTTGCTATTTTCAAGAACAACCAGTGCTGGCAAGGATCTGGGAAGAAAGGGACTCTCATCCACTCCTGGTGGGAGTGTTGACTGGTTCAGCCCTTTGAGAACAATATGGATATTCCTTCAAAAATTAGATATTGAACTACCATTTGATTCAGCAATACCACTCCTGGGCATATACCCTGGAGACCCAAAAAACACAGAGAAGAAACACTATCTGCACATCTATGTTCTTTGAAGTGCTGTTCACAATAACCAGGATCTGGAAACAACCTGAATGCCTAAGGACAGAAGACTGGCTAAAGAAACTTTGGCACATCTACACAATGGAATACTATGCAGCTGTCAGAAAAGACGAAGTCGCAGAATTTACAAGTAAATGGATGGAGAGTATCATGCTGAGTGTAATTAGTCAGAAAATAAAGGACAGATACAGAATGACTGCATTCATTAGTAGTATGTAAATATATACTAGTGCTCTACTAATTATGGGAAATGTTAGTGCCACATTAGAACTAAACATTGATCGTAGACTGTTGCAGGACACCTAAAAGCCTAGGCCTCTGCATCTGCCCTGGATTGCCTCCTGCAGGTCACTTCATAGATAGGGAGGTAGTTTAATGTGGCAGTTTATCCGACCATGTATTCTGTACTGGCTGGTATAAATATTCTCTCATGCTACCACAATCATCGTGGGACTAGCTAGATCTTACCAGCATATTTGCTTGGCCACGTTGGATCTCTAAGTAATTAGTCCAGAGAGAAATGCTGTTTGCCTCCAAGGAAGCAAGCATGGCTCCTTGATAACTCAAAGGCAACTAAAATACAAAACTACCATTAAGTAGACGAGACTCTTGTGAAAGCTTGGAGAAATATTTAACTGGCATTAGTATTAGTCTTTGGTATAGAGACATGCCATCTCAGAAACCCCTTCTCTACCCTATAAATGCAATTCCAGGCAGATCTTGGCTCAAGACATTAGGTGAGGTGCTGGGAGAAATTACCTGAGGCGGGCGGCATTTGACCCTTCCTGCTAAGTTACATTTAGCTTATAGCTCCTCCCAGCTCTGCTAGGGAGGCTTTGGATTAGCTCTGGGTCCGTGTAAATAGCCAGAAGACCTCCTGAAGTTGCTACATTTCTATAGAGCTATTTTCCTGTTTTCATCTCTAGATAGCCCAGCCCAGAATGGGCCGGGCTGGGGAGTTTGGGCGGATTTCTAGCTATAAAATTAGAAGCTGCAAGAAGAAAGAAGCCTCTCTTTTTTTTCCCCTTTTGCCATTTCGGCTTCCCTTGGTGTTTTGCTTCTCCGTCCTCTCCATTCTCTGTTGGGCCTCAATATGTGGTGGCAGCCATCTTGGCCTACAATGGCTGGGGCCTAGCTGGGAACCCAGAGTCCGGAGGTTTTCCCTGCTCTTGGATTGTATATTGGAACCTGTGATAGTAAAGCCCTTTTAAAACTGCATCGGATTCCTGAGTTTTCATCCATTCCTCACCAGCTTGGAGGCAGAAGGGAACTTCGCTTCCTGGCACTGTTGGAGTCCCCGACAGTACACAAAGGGAGTTACATAATAATCCCTAAATGTCTGTAGGACAAGCCACAATGTGCAAGAGAGAGAGAAGAGGAGAGAGAGAGAAAGAGAGATAGAAATAAGAGAAGTGGTGCCTGCTACAGAGGCAGGCTGGAGGGAGTGGGAGGGAACCTGGGGATATTGGTAGTGGGAATGGGGCACTGTGGAGGTATGGGTGCTGGAGAAATGTATGACTGAAACCCAATCATGAACATCTTTTTAATTGTACATTGCACAGTGGTATAATAAAAAAAAAACTTTGCTATTTTGAAGGAACGGTTTGAGGCTCTTCATATTTCTGAATCAACCAAATGCCATTGGGCTACATTGGCATGTGATAGGGTCCAATGGAAAATTTTACTGGCGCCCGCTCCGAGCAAATCGATGAATAATGGGATTCAAGTGATCAAGTTATTTTATTAAAAATATATAAATACTTCAATAAGTACTCTGCCCACTTATTCCTGACTTAAATGCCTGAAATGTGTACACTATTTGGTAGCTGGAGACTCTATGCTGTTAAGGAAAACACTGTCAAGAACTTAAAGTCTTTATTATATAATTAGAATCTAAAGTTATTTATTATATAATTTTCAAATTATATTACAAAGAGTTCGACTTTTTTATGCCATTATTGAGTACAAACCCTGTTGATTCTATATACATATTTTATGTGAAGCAAATCATTTGCTATTTGTTTAAACATTCTACTTGCTTTTACTTTTCTAACCTGGAAATATATTACTAAGTGATACAGGCCTGGGAACTTGAGTATACATTACAAAATGCACAAGTGATTAACTGTCACTTGTGCATAAACATTCAAAATAAAATAAATTCAAAACAGAATTATTGATTCCCACTAATATCTTTTTCCCAGCAACTATCTCATAAGCCCCCGAAATCACCTTATTTACTCATCTTTCCCCCATCTCAATAACAGGATTATACCAACTAGTCTGCAGCTCCCCAATGCTAAGTGTTGTTCTTGATGTCATTAACCCAACATTATAAGAAAAATAATTTACTCTATCTTTATATAAGCCCTAAATCATTCAACTCATTCTTTTCTATACCTGCTTCTTCACTCTAGGCTCTCCTCTAAGCATTCTAACTGGTTTTCTCCAGCATCTACTTTTTAATAATACGTGCCAGATAATGTCATTTGCTGGTTTTGATTCACAAAGATTTTCCCATTGCTTTTGGATTTAATCCTTACCATACATGGCTGATAAAGTACTATATCACCTGTTCTGCTACTCTGACATCTGTTTAGATCACTAGCCACTTCACTCAAGGACTTCACCCTGCTCTTTAAAAATACCAAGACAATGCCTGTGTGGACGACTACACTGTACTTCCCTTCACTGGGTCTGTTCTTCCACTATGTCCTCAGCTCCTTCCTATTATTGATACGTGAACTTAACTCACCTACCCCCCCAGGCAAGCTTTCCCTGACATCAATAACTAAAGTACTCCCATCTTTTCTCTTTAAGTCATCATTCTGTTCTTTCTTTCATAAATCTTATCATATTCTAGTATTGTATTATTTAAATGATGATGTATTTGTTTTAGCATCCTGCCTGTAGAATTAGGCTTCCAGTACAGGGATTTTTTCTGTCTTGGTAAAACTACAGCACTTAGAGTGGTGCCAGCACACAATATGTTCTTCTTTAGTGCATAAAATATTCATTGAGTACAGATTTTTCAGTCATGCTATAGATAAAATTAGACTGACTATTAGAACATATATTTAAGCTTATTTAATTTTTTGCTTTTACATGCTCACAATCCTCATAGCATGAGCACGGAAAGTTGATTCAATGATGGCAAACATTCATGATTGTATTAACCTCAAATAAAGTCATCTTGACATTGCTACTAGTTTGTTGCTCACATTTTTAAAACAAAAGAAAAGGACATTTTTTGGATTCTAATCCATGCTGCCAAAAATTTATTTTTACCTCATTGAAGAAATTATGAATTCCCCTTCTTATTAATTAGGAAAATATCTAGAATTAGTTAGCTCCATAAAATGCTCATAAAAGTCAATTTCTGAATTTACAAAGGACTCATTTTTAAGTCTATTACTCCACTTGTGGATAGCTTAAAAAGTCTAGAGACTGTAGGATAGTAGTCATTTTTTTCAGATATAAATTATACCATTGTTGTACATTATCACTTAATAAAGAGTCATCAACTTGCTTGAATACAACTTTGTTACCAAATTACTCATCTTAATTAGTTCCTTCTTCTTTATCTTATCTCATTATTCACTAGTCATATTAATGGTCACATAATAATATTAGACAATGTTCACTAAGCTTAACTCTAAAAATAATGTCTGTTTTAAATCAGAGTTAATTACTGTGTCAAGAAGTTCAGGTAATTATGGTACCATATGAATTTTTTTTAAAACACGGGGAAAAGTCACTATATCCAAGACTATATTCCTGATTCTATATCGTCTTTTAAACTTTTTTCCTAATATTGTCACTAAAAACAGAAAATCATGATTCTTTAGTCATCATTTGTCACTGCTAGGTATAATGAGAGCGTGCTCCCTAATAGTGATATAACCACAGAAAATAGATTTAACATTAATATCTAACTCCCAGTGTCATTTCTATTCCAGGTTTAATGATGAATAATGGTTTATACTATTTATATTTAATCACATAAGGTAGGTTGTCAGGTACCAAAGATAAAAATAACATAATCTCACCCCCCCACCTCCTCATTATTGCTCCTGGAGAGTGCTCAGAGATGTGAGGGAAGTTAGAAGGCGCACTGTCCTTGCATGTATGTGGGAAACATTCTGGGATCTCAAGAGGAAGAAAGTGAATGTGTTAAGGGG
Source organism: Cryptotis parvus (assembly GCA_021461705.1). Lineage (NCBI taxonomy): Eukaryota > Metazoa > Chordata > Mammalia > Eulipotyphla > Soricidae > Cryptotis > Cryptotis parvus. The sequence goes on along the minus strand of JAJIBD010022893.1, from coordinate 66,555 downwards.
CGCCTCGAACACTGCATACATATGGAATAAGTGTCATAAATAAAACACCTGCTATCTTGAATATCAAAGCCTGTAAACTTGTCCATCTGAGGGTCCTCTGAGAGTAGCCATGACCTCTCCTTCAATCCTTCACAAAATAATCAGAATTTCAGTGGAATTGAGAAAGAATTCTCAATTCTTTATTTTCCTTTGTTTCACTCACTGAAGAAGTATATTTCAATGTAAAAATATAATCCTCATATTTTTAAAACACTATTAAATATGAAGACAAAAACAAGAACTGGTAGCAAAAATGAAAGGGGGCTCCCAAGTACATGGTTAAACATACATACATACATACGTGCATACATACATATATATGTATATATGTGTATATATGTGTACATATATGTATATATATGTGTATATAAACTATTTAAGTTAAACTGTTAACCTGTTAACAGGGAGATAAGGAGATTCTTAGAAGTCAGTTCTAGGCTAGAGGTAAGGTGGTCAATGCTTAGGCTAGAGGTAAGGTGGCTCAATACTATAGGTAAGGCAGATCAATGCGTAGGGTGCCTTATGGGGAGGGAACCAGAGGATGTCTATTCAGTCTTTATTACCAATTAGAAAAGTTTAATGTCTAATAAAGCTGACCCCAGTTGAGAGAACAAACCAATTATATTTTATGTTATCAACTGGACTGAATTATCAAAAGAGTAAATTTATTGAAATTTCAATTATTTTATGTTTGCTATATATCTATTAAGTATAAGGAACTATACTAAGTGAAGTTTATAATATTATACTTACAATGTTAAAGTATATAATAACTTATAATGTTATAAGTATATAACGTTATATGAGTGAAGTACAAAACATTACTTTGGCTCCTACAATCCCCTTTCTCTCCCTTGAAATAGCAAACAAAGTGTCCATCTTCCACCCCAGACTCAAAACTGGGACCTTGACCCCACTTTTACCTCTCCAGAACCTATAGAACAATAGGTATTGGAAATAGAAACACGAGGCAAGTGTTTGGATGAGTAAGATAATATATAACACTTGGAAATGTTAACTAAGATGTTGAGTTGCACAATGAAAAGTAAGACATCACCTATAGAGATCACTGAAGTCTGAAGTGAAAACAACAGATTGTTCCAGATGGGCCAGAGAGAAGAAAGGGCAAGCCATTTTCTTGCCTGCAGCCTATCCAGGTTTGACCCCATGTAACAAATATGGTCCTCTGAGCATTACCAGGAAGAATTCTTGAGCACAAAGCCAGAATCAAACCCTAAGTATCCCCAGGTTTGTCCCTCTCCCCATTAAAAAACTATGACACTGGGTCAGTTCATGATATTCTGTCACTGAGTCAAAGACATCTATTCAATGAGGGAGGAATACTAGGAAAACTGAGGGACCAGTTGATGGAAAAGAAAAGCTATTAGGTGCCTTAATTGCTAGCAGATTTCCACTTACAAATATTTTAGGTATTTATCATGTTATTATATAAACTCAGTCAAAAATGTGTGCTATAATCATTTTGAAGGTAGTTGAAGATATGTTAATTTATATATTTATTATATGTTAATTTATTATTTATTAATTCCCTGCCCCTCCAGATGTTACAGAGTGGCTGCAGTATCTGGCTGTGTCGGCAGGTGGCAGACAGGGGACAGGCTTGTCTATACTCAGGGCTCTGCCCCGTGGGTTCTGGATGGTTGATGGTCTGACACAGAAAAGACTGGGCCCCCTGGTATGAACACAGAGCTACAGCAGAGCCTAGCAAGCTATGCATGGTGTATTCAATATGCCAAAATCAATAACAATAATGGACCGGAATCCCAACAAATGGAGATATTACTGGCGCCTGCTCAAGCAAAGTGATGAACAAGTGAAGACAAGTGACAAGAGACATTTATTAATTAATAAGAACAAATTTTTCTCTATATTTATTTTATTTTGCTTTTTGGGTCATATCCAGCAATGCTCAGGGGTTACTCCTGGCTCTGCACTCAGGAATTACTCCTGACAGTGCTCAAGGAGCCACATGGGATACCAGGAATCTAAACCAGGTCAGCCACATGCAAGGCAAGTGCTCTAACCACTGTGCTGTTGCTTGGGCCCCCTATACTTATATTTTTCCATGTTATTGGTTATCTATGATGTCTTACATCTCTAGTTAATGGTTGAGAACACAGTCTCCTAGATATTAAGTGAAGTAGACCAATTGTATGGTTGATTTTAAATGGGAGTATTCTAAATTATCTCTACTTGAAGATGACATGATTGTATACATAGTGGATCCAAAGGATCACTGTATCACTGTATCACTGTCTTCCTGTTCATCATCGATTTGTTCGAGCAGGCACCAGTAACATCTCCATATGTTCTGTCATGCTAGTAAAGCCCAAGGGCACCTGGTTGCTCAGGAACATAAAGAGCTTCAAACCATTCCATCAGGTCATGGGAGTGAGGTCTATAATTGTTACTGGTATTTGGCATATCAAATATGACACGGGTAGCTTGCCAGGCTCTGCCATGCAGGTAGCATACTCTTGTAGTCATCTCTAAATCCAGCATTTACTGATGAAATGTGCGGCCGGAAGCAGCCGCGCAAGCCAGGCTGTGATAGGCTGGTCTGCTGGGTGGAGTTCTGATGAGGGGTAAGTCTGGATGTGGAAGATGGAAGCCTTCATGGAGTGGGGGGTTATCTGGCTTGTTGTGAGGCTCTGCTGGGGTGGCGGGCCAGGGATAGAACCCCCATCCCTCCTGGGTGCCTAATGAGTGGCTGGGTACAGGGAGAGCCAGTAACAGCTCTGCCCCATGTCTGTGAGTCTCTGGATCAGCATACCTGGGCTGGATTTAAAAAAGACTGATGCAGGGGTGGATCTCGATGAGCCAGGCTGTGATAGATGGTCTGCTGGGTGGAGTTCTCATGAGGGGGAAGTCTGGGCAGGATTTAAATCCAAAGGAATCCACAAAAATATATACTTTTATAAACAATAAACCAATACAGCAAGTGGCAGGCTACAAAGTCAATGCAGAAAAATTGTTGCATACTGCTATACAAATAATGATTCAGAGGAAAAGAGATCAGACTCTATACAAGACAAGGTTGCCCACTGTCACCAGTTTTATTCAATAAAGTACTAGAAGTACTTGTCATAGCAATCAGAGAATAAAAGGACATTAAGGGCATCCAGATAGGCAAGAAAGAAGTCAAGCTATCACTATTTGAGGATGGCATGATGCTATACCTAGAGAACCCTAAACTCTCTACCAAAAAACTCCTAGTAACAATAGATACTTACAGTAGAGTGGCAGGGTACAAAATCAATACCCCAAAGTAAGTGACTTTTCTCTATAGAATAACAAAAGAGAAGAAAGGGATATTTAGAAAACAATTCCATTCACAATTGTGCCACAAAAAAATCAAACACCTAAGACCCAGCTTAAACAACTGTGTGAAAGACCTGTACAAAGAAAACTACAATACACTGCTTCAAGAAATAAAAGGGACAAGGAAATGGAAACACATACCCTGATCATGGATAGGGAGAATCAACATTGTCAAAATAATAATAATCCCTAGAGCCTTGTACAACTCAATTCAGTCCCTATAAGAATACCCATGATAGAGAGTTTTGGGTTTCCAGGTATAATATCATGTCATCTGCAAATAGTGATAACTTGGCTTCTTCCCTTCCTATCTGGATGCCCTTAATGTCTTTTTCTTCCCTGATTGCTATGGCAGAGCTTCCAGTACTATATTGAATAGAAGTGGTGAGAGCGGGCAGCCTTGTCTTGTCCCTGATCTTAAGGGGAAGGCTTTCAGTTTTTCCCCATTGAGAATGATGCTCGCTGTGGGCTTGTAGTAGATGGCCTGGATTATCTTGAGGAAGGTTCCTTCAATCCCCATTTTACGGAGAGCTTTCATCATGAACGGGTGTTCAATCTTGTCAAATGCCTTCTCTGCATCTATTGATATGATCATATGGTTTTTATTTTTCTTTTGCTGATATGATGTATTATGTTGATTGACTTGCGGATGTTGAACCATCCTTGCATTCCCGGATGAATCCCACTTGGTCATGGTGTACAATCTTTTTGATGACTTTTTGGATTCAATTTGCTAGTATTGTATTGAAGATCTTAGCATCTGTATTCATCAGGGAGATTGGTCTGTAGTTTTCCTTTTTTGTGACATCTTTGTCTGCTTTGGGTATCAGGGTGATATGTGCCTCGTAAAAGCTATTTGGTAGTATTTCTGTTTCTTCAATTTGCCGTAAGAGCTAAAAAAGAATTGAGAGTAGGTCCTCTTTAAAGGTTTTGTAGAATTCACTGGTGAATCCATCTGGACCTGGGCTTTTGTGTTTGGGGAGACTTTTGATTACTGATTCTATTTCCTCGATGGAGATAGGTTTGTTGAGGTATTACAAATCTTCTTGTTGCAGACTTGAGAAGCTATAGGAATTCAGGAATTTGTCCATTTCTTCTAGGTTCTCTTGTTTCGTGGCGTTACAGGCTCTCATAGTAATCTCTGATGATCTTTTGAATTTCTGTGTTTTCAGTTGTGATGTCCCTGTTTTCATTTCTGATTCTATTTATTTGGGTTCTCTCTTTTCCTTTTCTTACAAGTCTTGCAAGTGCTACCAAGAGGCTCCTAGAAATAATACATTCTTATAGTAGAGTAGCAGGGTACAAAATCAATACCCAAAAGTCAATGGCCTTCCCTATATGCAAACAGCGAAAGAGAAGAAAGGGACATTAAAGAAACTATCCCATTCACAATTGCACCACAGAAAATCAAATACCTAGGAATCAGTTTGACAAAGAATGTAAAGGATCTCTACAAAGAAAACTACAAACGTTACTTCAGGAAATAAAAGAAGACCTGAGGAAATGGAGACACATTCCCTGCTCATGGATTGGAAGGATTAACATTATCAAAATGGTAATACTCCCTAGAGCTTTATACAGATTCAATGCGGTCCCTATAAAGATACCCATGATGTTCTTCAAAGAAATTGAACAAACACTCCTGGAATTTGTATGGAATAATAAAACCCCACGAATAGCTAAAGCAATCCTTGGGAAAAAGAGATGGAAGGTATCACTTTCCCCCAACCTCAAGCTCTACTACAGAGCAGTTGTAATTAAGACAGTGTGGTATTGGTATAGAGACAGACCCGTAGACCTATGGAATAGAACTGAGTATCCTGAAATGTACTCACAAATATACAACCACTTAATCTTCGATAAAGGAGCAAAAAAATATTAAGTGGAGCAAAGAAAGCCTCTTCAACAAATGGTGCTGGGAAAACTGGGCAGCTACGTGTTAAAAAATGAACTTAGACCTCCTTCTAATGCCATGCACAAAAGTCAGATCAAAATGGATTCTAGATCTCGATATCAGACATGAATCTATAAGGTACATCGAAGAAAACATAGGAGAAACGCTCTACGACATCGAAGCGAAAAGTATCTTTAAAGACGACACACCACTGACCAAGCAAATGGAAGCAATGATAAACACATAGGATTATATAAAATTGAAAAGCTTCTGCACCTCAAAAGAAACGGTGACCAAGATACAAAGACAATCCACAGAGTGGGAAAAGATATTCACCCAATACCCATCTGACAAGGGGTTAATATCCAGGATATATCAGGCACTGGTAGCACTCCACAAGAAGAAAACAGCCAACCCCATCAAAAAATGGGGAGAAGAAATGAACAGAAGCTTCCAGAAAGAAGAAATTCGAATGGCCAAAAGGCATATGAAAAAGTGCTCTTCATCTTTAATCATCAGGGAGATGCAAATCAAAACAACAATGAGGTACCATCTCACCCCACAGAGACTGGCACACATCCAAAACAGCAAGAACAACCGGTGCTGGCGTGGATGTGGGGAAAAAGGGACTCTCATCCACTGTTGGTGGGAGTGCCGACTGGTCCTGCCCTTTTGGAAAACAATATGGGCATTCCTCCAAAAGCTAGATATTGAGCTCCCATTTGATCCAGCAATAGCACTCCTGGGAATATACCCGAGAGACCGAAAAACACATAGCAGAAACACTATCTGTACTTCTTTATTCATCTCTGCGCTGTTCACTATAGCTACAATCTGGAAACAACCTAAATGCCCGAGAACAGAGGACTGGCTAAAGAAACTGTGGTTCATCTACACTATGGAATACTATGCTGCTGTCAGAAAGGATGAAATTATGAAATTTACCTGCAAATGGATGGACATGGAGTCTATCATGCTGAGTGAAATTAGTCAGAAGGAAAAGGACAGATATAGAATGACTGCATTCATTAATAGGATATAAATAGATACCAGTGTTTTAATAAATATGGGAAATGGTAACGGCAGATTAAAAACTCACCACTGAATATACACAAAGAGACTTAAGTGATAAACTCTAAATATCTGCAGGGCTAGCCACAATGTGTAAAATAAGAGGGAGAGAGATGCAGAGACAGAGAGAGAGATAGAGAGAGAAAGAGAAGAAACTGGGGTACCTGCTATTAAGGTGGCCTGGGGGGGACGGGGGGGGGGTACATTGGTGGTGGAAATGGGGCACTGGTGGAGGGATGGGTGCTGGAATACTGTATTACCAAGAATCTATTATGAACACCTTTTTTAATTGTATGTTTCACGGTGGTATAATAAAAAAAATTTAAAAAAAAATAAAGGATTCAAGAATACCCATGACATTCTTCAAAGAAATTGACCAAACACTCCTGAAATCCATCAATTAACCACTTGACATCCCATTATTCATCGATTTGCTTGGGCGGGCGCCAGGAAAATTTCCATTTGACCCTATCATGTGCCAGTGTAGCTCAATGGCATCTGGTTGCTTCAGGAATACGAAGAACCTCAAACCATTTGTTCAGGGTCTTGGCGAAGAAGTCTGACCATCTTGTAGGTGGGCTGCCACATGATCTTTGACATTCCGGGGATCCAGTTGGTAACGGCTCTAGTCCAGCAGTCGTCTCCAAATCACATTACATGTCCAGCCCATCTGATTTCCAATGCCTTGAAAAATGAGACAGCGTCCCTGACTCTGGAACAGCGATGGAGGTTGGAGCTCGGTTCCTTCTCTCACTTGAGTGAGGCATGATATTCCAAGCATAGCTCTTTCAAGTCCTCTTTGGGAGAACCGAATAGCATTCTCATCCTGATTTCATAGGGCCCAGGTCTCTGAGGCATATGTTAGTGCAGGGAAAACGGTGAAGTTGAAGAGATGTGCCCAGAGCCGGAGGTTCTTTATCTTTTTAGCTATTTCTTTGATGCTTTTGAGGTATTCCATGCCACTCTCTTCCTCCTGAGCAGCTCAGGTTTTAGTTCATTCATCATGTTGACTTTCCGACCTAGGTACACATAACTGCTGCATTCAGAGTTGTTTGTTCCATTGAGAGTGAATGGGGCCTTTGGAATGAGTTCATTTTTCATGAACATAGTTTTGTTGAGATTCAGCTGTAGACCCATCTTTCCACATTCTCCATCATAGTCTGTCAGCATTTGTGACGCTTAGCTAATGTTTGTTTTATTAGAACGATGTCATCAGCGAAGCGTAGGTGATGTACTTGCTGACCTTCTATCTTCACTCCCATTCCTTCTCATTCTAATTGTTACATGATGTTCTTGAGGGTGGCGCTGAGAGTTTTGGTGAAATGGTATCAACCTGCCGAACCCCTCTTTTGACATTGATGATCACTTCTTTGTAGAATGGTGAGATCCTGATGGTGAATCTGTAATAGAGCTCATGAAGGATCTTGATTTATTGGGTTTGAACACCCTGTTTGGCTAGGGCTTCGATGACGTTTCAGTCTCCACATAATCAGAGGCTTTCTTTAAATCAATGAACCTGAGACAAAGCGGCATCTTGAATTCTCTATAGACTTCAATGAGCTTGTTTACTGTTTGGATTGTGCTGAATCCTTTCGGAAGCCAGCTTGCTTGCATGGTTGCCCTTGATCTAATGTTCTGCCAATCCTGCTCAGGATGACATGAGTGAACAGCTTCTAGATGACAGACAAGATGGGTGATAATTGCCAATGTTGTGATATCTCCATTCTTGAACAGTAGAACTGTCCTGCTGGTTTTCCATTGGGAAGGCACCTTGCATTCAGACTCGTAGAGTGTGAAGTTCCGAGCCAGTGTATTGATGAGTACTGAAGGCAGATTCTTCAGGTGTTCAGGTCTGACTTTGTCTGTGCCTGATGCTGTTCCCTTCTTTACTGATGAAATGGCATGCTGGATTTCAGAAGGGAGAACGTTGGGAACGACATAACCATCCTGTGGAATTTGGTATGTGGGCAGGTTGTTGTGGCTATCAAAGAGATCTGAGTAGGAGGTGACTGTGGTCCGATCCTGTTTGGAATTTTGGGACGACAGCAACATCGGTCAGGCAAAACCGTCGATTGAAGATGATGTGGTCAATTTCATTGTGGAACTGTCCACCAGGGGATGCCTATGTCCAACGTTTCGCTTCAGCCTTTTGGAACTGTGAGTTCCAATGAATGGTCTTGGTGGACATGATGAACTCAGATAGTGTCTCACCCTGTTCCTTCCATTCTAGGCCATGGGTCCCGATATGGAATCCATTGAGACCCATGGAATAATTATTCCCATGGAATTATTATTCCATAGTTCATATGGAATAATAAACCCCCACGGATAGCTAAAGCAATCCTTGGGAAAAAGATGGGAGTTATCACCTTTCCCAATCAAACTGTACTACAAAGCAGTAGTAATTAAAAGAGCATGGTATTGGAATAAAACAGACCAATGGATCTATGGAATAGAGTTCAGTATCCTGACACCCATCCGCAAACACATGATCATTTAATCTTCTATAAAGGAGCAAAAAGTATGAAATGGAGCAAGGAAAGCCTCAACAAGTGGTGCTGAGAAAAATTGGGCAGCTACATGTAAAAAATAAATTTGTACCTCTGTCTAACACCATGCACAAATATCAGATCAAAATGGATTAAAGATCTTAATATCAGACCTTAATCCATAAAGTACATCAAAGAAAATATAGGAAAAATCCTCCACAGCATTGAAGCTAAAGGCATCTTCAAAGATGAAACACCACTAAACAGCGCAACAAGAATCAAAGATAGACATATGGAACTACATGAAACTAAAAAGCTTCTGCACCTCAAAAGAAACAGTGACCAAGATGCAAACACATTCCACAGAATAGGAAAGAATAATCACCCAATACCTATCTGATAAGGTGTTAACATCCAGAATATATCAGGCACTGGTAGAACTTTACAAGAAGAAAACAGCCAACCCCATCAAAAATGGGGACAAGAAATGAACAGATACTTTGACAAAGAATAAATTCAAATGGCCAAAAGACATATGAAAAATGTTCATCATCACTAATCATCAGAGAGACGTAATAAAAACAACAATGATATATCACCTCATACACAGAGACTGGCACATATCCAAATGAACAAGGACAACAAATGTTGGCGTGGTTGTGGGGAGAAAGGGATTCTCATCCATTGTTGGTAGTAATGTCGACTGGTACAGCCTTTATGGAAAACAATATGGACATCTTCCAAAGACAAGAAATTGGGCTCCCATTCAACCCAGTCATCCAGTACTGGGAATATACCCTGGCAAGCCAAAAACACACTGTAGAAACATCATCTGCACTTTTATTATCATAGCAGCACTATTCACAATAGCCAGAATCTGGAAACACCAGTGTCCAAGAACTGATGATTGGATAAAGAAACTTTGGTATATCTACACAATGAAATACGATGCAGCTGTTAGAAAAAAACAAAGTTATGAAATTTGCCTATAAATGGATGTTCATGGAGAGGATCATTATGAGTGAAATTAACCAGAAGGAAAAGACATATAGAATGACTGCATTATGCATGACATATATATATACATACATACATACATACATATGCGTACATATTATGATACCAATATCCAAGGTCAGGCAAAACATGGATCAGGAGGTTTTGTCAAAGGTGGAATCTATCACAAACATGTGGGAGTCAGAGGTTAAGTAAGACAGAAAAGGGAACAGTATGGTAATAATTGTTGAAAGGGATAATACCAGCCTAGAAATGAGCATTGAATACAGGCAAAAAGATACACATGATAACCTCTAAATGTATGTACTGCAATCTACAGTGTGTAAAATAAGGAAGACAGAAACAGAGAAAGAAAAGAGATTAAGAACCTGCCATAGGGAGGGGTGAAGGAATTGGGGACACTGGTGGTGGGAAATGGGCACTAGTGCAGGGATGGGTGCTGGAACACAGTATGACTGAAATTCAAACATGAATATCTTTGTAATTGTATATCTCACAGTGGTATAATACAATATAAAATAAAAATTAAAAAAATAGTGCCTTTCAAGAATGTAGTTCCTAGGGATCAACATAATAAAAGAGGTAGGAGATTCGTGAGGACTTAAAAAAAAACTTAAGAAATGGAAAAACACCTTAGAAAATGGAAAAATATTCCATATTCTTGGATTGGAAGAATCAATGTTGACAGAAATACCAACTTACCTATACTGCATTATATATTCAATGCAATCTCTATGCAAATTCAGACAACAATCTTCAAGGACTTAGACCAATCTATAATTAAGTTTGTATACAATCATAAAATACATTAAATAGTCAAAAACATACTGAAAATAAGAAACTGGGGGTGTCTCACTACCTTACTCGAAACGATAAGGCCACAGTTATCAAAAACAGCATGGTATTGGAATAAGGACAGACTTGCTGACCAATGAGTCAGAACAGAATATCCAAGAACAAACTCCTTATGGTCAGCTATAATATGACAAATATGCTGAAAGTATGAAACGGAGTGAAGATAGCCTGTTCAGCAAATGTTGAGTGGCAAAATTGGACAACCACATGCAAAAAAATTACACTGGATCTGTATCTTATACCTCACATCAAAGTCAGTTCACAATTGATCAAAGACATTCAGATAGACCAGAATTTATGAAGCACATTGAAGAAAATGTAGGCAGAACATTCCAAGATCTGGACCTCTAATATGCTCAGTGATGCAATGCCACTGGCAAAGATGACAGAATCAAAAAATAAACAAATGGGACTACATTACATTAGTTTCTGTACAGCAAATAAAACATGGGCTAAAACTAAAAGGCAGCTAAGTGAATGGGAAAAAATATCACATTCAACACATAAGATTAAAGATCAATTTTCAGGATATATAAAGTATTTACAAAGACAAAATAAAAGCTATCCAAAGATGGGGAGAGGAAATAAACAGATACTTCTCTGTGGAAGACAAGCTGATGGTCAGCAGGGGAGGGAATCTGAAACACTGGTGTAGGGAAGTTGGTAATGGAATTGGTGATGGAACACTGTCAAAAATCCAACTATGAATAACTTTATAACTCATGGTACTTTAACAAAATAATAATTTGTAAAGAAAAAGAAGCAGAGTATACTATTTAACCTCAATTGGTAAGGAATTCAGATGTTCATCCTATTAACTCATAAGTTAAATGAAAGTTTTTATATAGTAAGCAACATTTATTCGACACAGAAACCCCTTAGTATATGAAGGGATTGTGATCTTCAGAGAAGTCTTGAAAATAGTGCAATAGCATAAAAATACACAAAAATCTGGTTCAAAGGGGTTCAAACACAAATTTCAAAAAGTAAGGGTTTAATGAATAGGAAGGAAATATAAGAAAGATATTGCTCACTCAATGGTGTGATTCTAGACTCATCAAAAGACCCCTGCTGGGCCGGAGCGATAGAGCATCGGGTATGGCGTTTGCCTTGCACGCGGCCGGCCTGCGCTGGCCCGAGTTCGATCCCCGGCATCCCATATGGTCCCCTGAGCACCGCCAGGAGTAATTTCTGAGTGCAGAGCCAGGAGTAACCCCTGAGCATCGCCGGGTGTGACCCAAAAAAGCAAAAAAAAAAAACAAACAAAAAAAAAACCTGCTAAAATGATCTCTTCTACCACATTAATTTTAGAGTCTTATTTACAATTTTATTTCTGGGTTTAATAATAGTTGCTATTCTATAATTAATCACCATCATATTATATAATATATATTTCATTTTATATATACACACATGTATATGCTTATTATATATAAAAATAACTGAGCTACTTAATTTTACTTCTTGTAGAGTATCTAAAGTATTATTGGAATAGATGAAAGGGATTGATCAATTCTGCTTCCCCAGACCATTTCGTGTTTCATTCCTCTTCATATACTTGAATCCTCAGTGATGCCAAGAAGAATTCTTCATGTTCTATTGTTCCTTGCTATCTTAGTTAAGGGTCTGATTTTGTCCTTGCTCTAATCCCTGTAACCTGTGAAAGTTGTGTTTCATGGAAAAATGAATTTTGCTAATACAATTAATGTTATTTCCTAAATTATATAGTTAAACTCAACATAATTTAGTTATACAAGCTCTTTAAAAGAAATGCATTAGAAATGTATGCAGAGAAATTTAAAATGGAAAGGGAAAATTTAGACATATTTACTCTTTTGATGTTTTGTTAACATTATTCCACCTTAAAAAGGTTAAGTTTCAATAAAAACAAAGCTTTCATACATCTGATTTTCTGTTAACAATGTCTAAACTTTCATGAGGGCAATTACTTCTCTCCTTTATACTATTATCAACTATCTTTCATGACTTCCCAGTAGATTATACATTTTGTTTATTTACTTTTTGCATTATATATACATCGGCACAGTCAAGCACAGTAGAATCTATTCAGTAAATCCATAATTTAACACCCCTGGGTATATAGCTGGTCTAGTTAGCATTCACGTTTCATTTGGCTAACAAACAGGATAGTGGGGTGTCAGTCAAAGATAATTCATGGTGAGAAGGACAGTTTTATACAAGTGAAACAGTTGATTAGTTATTAACTGACACAATTTTATTAACCTTGATTGACTGCTTTTAAATGCAAATTTAGTTCTTTAGTAAAATCTAAATTGAAATATTACATTGGAATTAATCTTGATAAAACAACTCACAGACTGATTCTGGAATCATCACCTGCACAGCTATAAATTATTAGTGTATCAAAAGAAAAATTGATTATTATCCCTTACTTATATAAAGACAATTTAGCCTTTCAACAAAATCACTAGTTCATTACATGATATGAAGAATGACTCTATAAATATAAGATTAGAAATGATTTTTCAGAATAAACTAACACTAATATATCAAATGTATTTCCTTGGAATTTATACCAATTTCTTTAAAGAATTAGTTATCCAAAATTTCAAAGGCATCTGGGGTGCAGAAAGATGATAGATTCTCTTTTAGAACACACATCACTGTTATAGAGTTAGGAGTCTTGGATAGTTTAGCAATATATGTCAGACAATATCCATTTTTACTATAGCCACTGTACACTAACACTTATCATACATTATAATATTAAACAACATAGTCCATATAACCTTCAAGAAAATTGAGAAATTTTATATGAGCACAAGTACTTGACTCCAAGAAGAAATAAAAACTCTGAGGGAAGAAAATATCGTGAAATATGTACCTCTGTGAATTATTACTGATATAATTGCTTCAAGTGATATATTCCCTCTGTGTAAAGAAAATCTACAGGAATTTGTGATTTATCTCATCATTTCAAGGTATCCTCCCTAGCCTAGTAGTTTAAATATTTATCTGCTTACTAAAAAGAAAGTGCTAATTTACCAATTTAGTTAAACCCTAGAGGGAGAACTAGATGAAAAAAGTATAAATATATCAGAAATTGTAGACCAAACTGCAAATCAAACCCAAAACATTGTTAGACAGAAAGAGAAAGGAAAGTAATTTATGGAGCAGAAAATGAAATAAAACACATATATGCCCACACTGACAGTGACAAAATATGGAAAAATTCCAAATCCTTGTTTAGCTAGGGATGACATTATAAGCAAGGTTCAATAATTGTATTACAGGGTCTATGGAAAAGAATAGCAGTAGGCCATAGTTTCTAAGATTATCTCCTTCATTCACCCTATCAAAAATGTTTGAATGCCTACTATAGTAACCCACTGGTAGAATAAAACCAAAAAAAAAATCAATAAGAAGTAAATATATTCCCAAAGCATCTGAGAAATAAATATAACAGAATTGAAGAGAATAGGTATTTTAAAACTTTTTTTTTTTAGTGAAAGCGATCTTACAGCTATGTGATCTCTTTCCACTAGGTTAAAAAGATTAAAAAAATAGTTCTGATTGCTGCAAAATACAAAAGTACTGGAGTGCAACTCATTTTCAAACTCTGTCCCAGTATGAATCACATTCAGGGACCCCTAGAGTTCTGCATAGTACCACTTGAAAAAGGTCATTCTGATATAACCAATCAAGAGAGAAAGTTACATGTTCATAAAAGAACACAAAAAGTCCTACGAGAAGACAAAGTTGAGATCGTATTCACCTGGGGTACCTAGAATATCACTAGTCAATATAATTTATGATGTCAGAAATGTTTTATATTTGTGCCGTACAGTGTAGCCACCACAAATCAGGTATAGAGTACATGAAATGTCTCAGATAAATTTGATTTAATTTTAATAGTCGTGCAGGCTAATGGTGCCAGATTGTAAAACACATGCTTAGAAAAAGTCTTCGTAGTGAAAAGTAGCCGGAGCTTAAATGTTTATAGTACAGGTATTCTGAAGAAAAAATGGAAAGAACAGTTCAGCCAGTAATATGGAATTGCTATGACTTTAATTAATTAAATAAAGAGAAAGATTTTAAATATAACTATAGTTAGACTAATTTATCTCAAATAGAACAAGAATAAAGAGCAGAAAACAATAACCATCAATTCAAGAGTAAAAGGGTTTGTATCAAAACTAAACATTGTGGGTATGTCCCTTTTATACCACTATGTGTATTCACTTTTACTATAATGTTCATCAAGGATAAGCTGGGAAAAAAAATCAAAGTTCTATACATTTTTTATAAATGTGCAGAAAAATCATTCTGTCAAATCACTTTTATTCTCAATAATCAATGTCTTTTGATAGGACAGCTGATATTACATAGTTTGAAATGATTAATCTGTAATAACTGAGTTTTGCCAACATATTAATATAACATTAATTATTAAAAGTTAAGGAAAATTTAAAAAGTTAAGGAAAATCTCATTTTAAGTTTATTGACAATGAAGGTAAACAGACCATAAATGACGTGAATTATTATAAAGCTGTGGAAGAAAAACATAGGAAATATGATTAATATTTCCTAAAATTTCCCTCCATTGCAAATATTTTACCACTATAAACCTTACTCTAATACCCAGCAAACTTAACAAAGAAAAGAGAAAGGGGAAAACAAGTATGTGAGCATCAATAAAATTCTATTTACCAACCTGTCACTCATAATTATAATAAAAGTTACCATCTACTTGAAATTTACAAAGCAGATTGTTTGGTAGTAAGCACATGGAAGTCATCTAATCTCATTCTCTCATTCTCACAACTTTGTGTGGACTTTCAATCTGTGTAACACAACAAGAAAAGGAACCTAGGCTTCAGGACAAGGGGCTAGAACCCTGACCCCTAAATTTAATCCCCATTTCCACTATGTATTCCTGTGTCCCAATCATCTAATTTTTTTTGCGTAACTTTGTTTTTTGTTTGTTTTGTTTTTGTTCCAGGTAATATTAGCTTTAAAGACTATACATCTTGTAGTTACAATGTTACCATACCACTTCTAACTCCATATAAACCAATATGCCTCTATTACTGTCTATTGGTCCTCCCACACATTTAAGCCACCATGTGCTAACCTCAGTTCTGTGGTCAGAGTTTAAGGATTTGTTTCTGTTGGAGTTCATCTGTTTACTTGCTTTGTATTTTTATAGACCATATATTAGTGAAAACACGGTATATTCTGCCTTTTCCTGATTTATTTTGCTTAGCATGTGCCTTATTCATTTCTAACCATGCCATTGTTTGTGAAAGGCAAGATTTAATCTTTACTTTTAGCTGAGTGTATTTCATTTTCTGTATATATCATTCGTATATATGCACATATATCATCACCATTTAAAAATAGCACAACAATGAACCCAACTCTTAATATACCTTTTCAAATGAATGTTCTTGTATAAATATACTAGAGTAGAATTTATGAGTCCCCACCCCATCCCAAAAAAAATACTACTGTATTTCTATTGACATCTTTAGTTCTCTCTTTGATTCTTGCCATTTTAATTATAACATGTGGAATATACATCCATTTGAGTTACTTTGTTTGGAACCCTTTTGACTTCCTGGAAATGGATATTTGGTTGCCATCTCATGTAGGTGATATAAAGTTCTATGCTATTATTTCTCCAGACACAATTTCTTTTCTCTTTCTCTCTTTCATATTCTGAAAGTATTAATTTGAATGTTGTTTATTTGATGTTGAGGCACAAAACTCATGTTATATTTGTTTTAAAATTACATGTCGTTGCCCAATTTTCCCAACACCACTTGTTGAAGAGGCTTTCCTTACTCCATTTTAGACTCATTGCACCTTTATCAAAGATTAATGATCATGTGTTTGAGGTTGGGTGTCAGGATACTCAATTCTATTCCATAGGTCCACAGGTCTGTTTTTATTCCAATACCATGCTGTTTTAATTACTACTGCCTTGTAGTACAGTTTGAAGTTGGGAAAGGTGATGCCTCCCATCTTCTTTTTCCCGAGGATTGCTTTAGCTATCCTTGGGGATTTATTGTTCCATACAAATTTCAGGAGCGTTTGGTCAATTTCTTTGAAGAATGTCATCGGTATCCTCATAGGGACTGCATTGAATCTGTACAGAGCTCTAGGGAGTATTCCCATTTTTACAATGTTGATTCTCCCCATCCATGAACAGGGAATGTGTTTCCATTTCCTTGTGTCCTCTTTTATCTCTTGGAGCAGTGTCTTGCAGTTTTCTTTGTACAGGTCCTTTACATACTTGGGTAAGTTGATTCCTAGGTATTTGATTTTCTGTGGCACAATTGTGAATGGAATAGTTTCCTTAATATCCCTTTCTTCTCTTTCGTTATTTATATATAGGAAAGCCACTGACTTTTTGGTGTTGATTTTGTATCCTGCCACTCTACTATGTCTAACACCATGCACAAAAATCATATCAAAATGGATTAAAGATCTCAATATCAGACTTGAATCCATAAAGTACATTGAAGAAAATATAGGAAAAACCCTCCACGACATTGAAGCTAAAGGCATCTTCAAAAGTGAAACATCACTAACAAAGCAACTAGAAGAAAACATAAACATATGGGACTACATGAAACTAAAAAGCTTCTGCACCTCAAAAGAAACAGTGACTAAGATACAAAAGCAGTCCACAGAATGGGAAAGAATACTCACACAATACCCATCTGATAAGGGGTTAATATCCAGGATATATCAGGCACTGGTAGAACTTTACAAGAAGAAAACAAACAACCCCATCAAAAAATGGGGAGAAGAAATGAACAGAAACTTCAGCAAGGAAGAAATTGAATGGCCAAAAAACATATGAAAAAATGCAAATCATCACTAATCATCAGAGAGATGCAAATCAAAACAACAATGAGATACCACTTTACACCACAGAGACTGGCACATATTCAAAAGAACAAGAACAACAAGTGCTGGCGTGGATGTGGGGAAAAGGGGACACTCATCCATTGTTGGTGGGAATGCCGGCTGGTACAGCCTTTCTGGAAAACAATATGGACTTTCCTCCAAAGACTAGAAATTGAACTCCCATTTGACCCAGCCATACCACTCCTGGGAATCTACTCTGGGAAACCAAAAATACGCAGCGGAAATACCATCCCTACTTTTATGTTCATAGCAGCATTATTCACAATAGCCAGAATCTGGAAGCAACCAGAGTGCCCGAAAATCGATGACTGGATAAAGAAGCTTTGGTACATCTACACAATGGAATACTATGCAGCTGTTAGGAAAAATGAAGTTATAAAATTTGCCTCTAAATGGATGGACATGGAGAAGATTATGTTGAGCGAAATTAGCCAGAAGGAGAGAGACAGATACAGAATGACTGCATTTATTTGCATGGCATAAATATATATGTACATATTATGATACCAATATCCAAGGTCAAGTGAAACATATATCAGGAGGTCTTGTCAAAGGTGGAAATTATCTCAAACGTGTGGGAGTCAGAGGTTAGGTAAGACAGAAAATGGAACAGGGTGCTAATAATTGTTGAGGGTACTAATGCCAACCTAGAACTGAGCATTAAATAGAGGCAAAAGGATACACATGACAACCTTTTAATGTATGTTCTGTAATCCATAGTCTGGAAGGGAAGGAAAAGAGAAAGAGAGAGAAAGGGAAAGAAATAAAGAACCTGCCATGGAGGTGGGCTGGGGAAGGGGAGGGAACCGGGGACATTGGTGGTGGGAGATGGGCACTGGTGGAGGGACGGGTGCTGGAATACTGTATGACCAAAACCCAAATATGAACTTTTTTATTGTATATCTTTTTATTTGTATATCTCACGGTTGTATAATAAAATACTTTAAAAAATTACCATTTTACTTTTTATTTTCTTAATTCCCTCTAACTTATACTCAAGTTCATAATTTAATCTTTGACATTTTAGTTTTGCACCTATCTACTATATATTTTTAGTAACACTATTGTATAACTATAACTGTATACTATCTTGCCATCTATGATTTCTGTTTTTAACTTAATTACAGTTTCTCTGACTCTGTTGAACTTCTCTCTCTCTGGTGAGCATATCTTTCAAAGAGCATTATCAGGACTATTGCTTTGAAGCATTTTTCAGGAAGTTTACATAGCTGTATTTTGTTTGGGGGCCACACTCAGGAGCTCTTGGCAGGCACAGAGGATGATATAGGATGCCTGAGGTTGCACCTGAGCTAGTTGTATGCAAGACAAGTGCATTAGCTGCTATTCTATCTCTCTGGATGCTACATAGATCTTTAATAATTGATTCTAGCCAGGTATTTATTTTGGGCCATCTGCATGGCTAAATTCTTGTCTGCTCATTATACCTGGTACTACACTAGCTCAGGGCTGGTGATTTGCATTTCAAGGATTTGGGAAGCAACTAGGAGTCTTTGATTGTGGGTACAGGGACAGTATGTGGCTCTGCATTCACAAAGGTTTAGGCATTCTTTGAGAACTCATGGTCAAAAAGATATGCAGTGACTAGTGTCTAGATCAAGCAAGGCTGAGAAGTGACCAAGGGTCTGGGTTACATGTACCTATCAGTAGCTGTAGTGCAAAACTGAGAATGCCTGTGGGAACAACAAGGGCCATGTGCTCTCAAGTGGCTCTCCAATGAACCAGTTTATGAGAATCTGGCAGTTACTAGGTTGATAGGGTTACACAGATCTGGGCTGTAGCAGAGGACCCTGTGCTAGGACTTGAAATGACTCTTGAAAGTAATCCCAGACATTCATGCATGTGGGAGGTGACAAGAAGAATGTCTTGCTGAAAATGAGCATATTAGGGGGGATTCTGGGGTGCTTTGTCATTGCAGGAATGTGACTTGCTTGCTAAATCACATGTATATTAGCAGGGGCTAATCTAAGGCTTACTAAATCTTGTGCATATTAGCACGGGCTGGTTTTATTTGTCTGCTAGCAGCAATACTCCTGAAAATTTTCTTTGCCAGCCTCAGTTGATTCAGCTGTTTGCTACAAGGAACTTGTCTCAGGAGCAGCATGGAACGCCTTCAAAAACATCAAAGAAATAGCTAAAAGGACAAATAACCTCTGGCTCCAGGCACATCTTTTCGACTCCACCATTCTCCCTGCATTAACATACACGTCCTAAACCTGGGCCCTATGAAAGCAGGATGAGAACGCTTATTCAGGTCTTCCAAAGAGGAATCGAAAAAGCTATGCTTGGAATATCACGCCTCACTCAAGTGAGAGAAGGAATCCGGAGTTCCGACCTCTGTCTCTATTCCAGAGTCAGGGATGTTGTCTTGTTTGCCAAGGCATAGAAAATTAGATGGGCTGGACATATAATGCGATTTGGAGAGAACCGCTGGACTAGAGCCATTACCAACTGGATCCCACGGGACCCCAGGACGTCAAAAGATCACGCCGGCCACCCACCTACAAGATGGTCAGACTTCTTTGTCAACACCCTGAACGAACGATTTGAGGCTCTTCGTATTCCTGAAGCAAGCAGATACCATTGGGCTACACTGGCACGTGATAGGGTCAAATGGAAATATTACTGGTGCCCGCTCAAGGAAATCGATGAACAACAGGATGTCTAGTGATATAGTGAACTTGTCTCAGGACTATGACTACAAAGGTACACAACTAAAGAGAGATTCAATATAGTAACAATAGCACTATTATCAACAAGGTTGCAAGAAACATCTGCCAATGACTCTAACCCTTGTTTATACTCTATTGCTACTTATCTCCCATTTGGTGTTGTAAATATAAGATCATAGGATTGGGGCGCCAAACATGCAATAACACCTTTTATTTCTCCATAGAAAAATTCCACATCTCTTTCTAAATCCTATATATTTGCTCACGATACACTTGCTTTCTTAGTGAGGGTGTCTCTCCAATCCTAATTCAACTGAATTCTGTCCTTTTTTTCTAGAATCTCTGTTAATCTGGGCAGATAAAAATTTCTATGTTCTGATTTAAGCAGTATTCAAGGGTCACCAGGGCTATACACACTCCTGGTGGAGTTAAGATTGTGGTGATGAATGAGGTTCTAGGGACAGAACTCAGGGCCTCATACATGATAGACCTATGTTTATCACCTCCGTTATCAATTGTTCCAAAACTCTGAGTTTTATCATGGACACTCTCTAACCTTGAAAATTTCTGCTACCTTATATATACCCTCAAGGGTATTTGAAAGATTCTACACCAGCCTGGCATAGTGTTGTGATCTTACATACTGTTGGAGAACTTTGAAATACTTCCTGTTTCCATGTTTTTCTCTTTATGATTTACATTTAAATCAGGTTCATATTGAACCTGAGCTTAAAAATTCTGCACAAAAGGAGATACCATTATATATGCTGTGAAGTGACTTGTGTCTATAGGGGGCTTTTATCAATGATCCTTTATATAACTATAAGAGATATTGTGGCCTACAGCTTAGTGATCCCTTGACAAGTTCCTCACCATTGTTCTTTTGTGTAAAAAGGGACTGAAAAAAATGGGAGGAGAAAAAAATCAAGTATGAACCTATCATCCTATAGCACCAAGTGTCCCAGGCTCATTAGAGGTAGAATTTACTCATCTCTTTTTTTACAATGTTGGGAGGAGACATTGGTAATCTAATTTAATAAAAACCTTGGGGCGGAGCGATAGCCCAGCAGGTAGGGCGTTTACCTTGCACTTGACTGGCCTATGCTGGCTCAGGTTCGATCCCCGGATCCCATATGGTCCCCCAAGCAGCACCAGGAGTAATTCCTGAGTGCAGAGTCAGGAGTAACCCCTGAGCATCGCCAGGTGTGAACCATAAAGAAAAAAACCTAGAGCTGAGAGCTCACATTTGTCTTGTGAAACTTCACTATCACTATCAGTATCTTCCCCTTCATCATCTATTTGCTAGAGCAGGCACCAGTAATATCTCCATATGTTCTGTCTCATGCTAGTAGAACCCAAAGGCATCCGCTTGCTCCAGGAACATAAAGAGCCTCAAACCATTATATTAGGCCATAGGAATGACCTAATATAAATGTTACTGGTATTTGGCATATCAAATACAACACGAGCAGCTTGCCAGGCTTGCCGTGAGGGTGGCATACTCTTGTATTCACCTCTAAATAAAGCATTTATTGATGAACCACGCTGCCGCTTAGTGGCTGCGCAAGCTGGGCTGTGATAGTCTGGTCTACTGGGTGGAGTTGTGATGAGAGGGAAGTCCAGATGTGGAAAATGGCGGCCCCCATGGAGTAAGTTGAGTCATCTGGCTTGTTGTGAGGCTGTGCTGGGGTGGCAGGCCAGGGCTAGAACCCGCCATGTCTTTCGGGCGCCTCATGAGTGGCTGGGCACAGGGAGAGCAAGTAGCAGCTCTGCCCCATGTCTGAGAGTCTCTGGTTCAGCATACCTGGGCCAGATTGAATAAAAAACTTCTGCAGGGTGGGTGTCAATGATCCGGGCTGTGATAGTCTGGTCTTCTGGGTGGAGTTGTGATGAGAGGGAAGTCTGGATGTGGGAAATGGTGGCCCCCATGGAGTAGGGGTGGTCGTCTGGCTTGTTGTGAGGCTCTGCTGGGGTGGCAGGCCAGGGCTAGAACTTCACATAATCAATTTCAGAATTTTGAAACTTCACATAATCAATTTCAGAATTAAAATTCTGGCTTATATATTTTAACCCTAAAAATTAATATCTTGTCTCCCCTTGCCTTGCTCTTCCCAACAAGACCATCTTGCAAAAGTATAGAGTCCTGAGAGAAATAAATGAACAAACAAACAAATAAATAAATAAAACTAAGTTTGGTCATTGTTATACAAGTAGAATATTGGTCATCACACTAGAATGTAAAACATCAGCCATGTTTTACTGGCCAGATATTTTAGTTCCCAAATCAGTGATAAGGAAGATAACTGAAACATATTTTGCATAATTGTTAAGAAAGCATGTTAGCAAAAGGAAAGGAGAGCACTTATTTCAGTGCTAAGAAAATAATTCTTCCATCCAAATGAGAATTCTAGGTGAGAAATGGGGATTTACATACCTAGCTTTCACTAGGATGATTTGATTTATATAAGTAAATTCTATACCTTTCCAAATCCTAAATCCAGAGTGGTAGAGTTAAACTGATATATATCAGTGTCAACTCACTTTCTCATTCCAACCTGATAATTTAAATGCTTACACTGGAAGTTTCTATGTTAACTTTCAGGGTTTTAAAAGTGAAGCAAGTTTCTGTTTTTCATCAGACTCAGGAGCAATGTGAATTAATGTGATATTGTCTTTAATGAAACATAGTGGGAAATGTGTGATTCATATTGGTTCCTAATTCTTTCTTTCTCTTTAAAATGCCATAAAATGAAAAATACAACAGCTGTTTCACATTGAAGAGAAATGCAAATGTGCATTAATGCAGCTCAAGAAATGTTTTATATGTTCTGAGAACTTAATATTTATATGAATAGATCAATCTACATTTTTCTCATTTAATAAAATAGCACTTATTTCAATGACTTTTGCTAGCTATTTAAATCAAATACAAAAAAAGGAATAATGTAGGATCTAAGTTAAGGACATATTTTTTTTTTTTTTTTGCTTTTTTGGGTCACACCCAGCAATGCTCAGGGGTTTCTCCTGGCTCTGCACTCAGGAATCACTCCTGGCGGTGCTTGGGGAACCATATGGGGTGCGGGGATTGAACCTGGGCCGGCATGGGCCGGCCGCGCAAGGAAAACGCCCTACCCGCTGGACTATCGCTCCAGCCCCCAAGGACATAGTTCTTATTGTTTAAAGTAAAGAATAAACAAAATATGATACTATTGCCCATCAGGGATCAAAACAGAAAATTCTATGTATACCTACACAAGTTCATTAACTAGTTTTAATTACATATTAAATAATCGCATCAAAATAATAACTATTTAGGCTGAGCTTTGTTATTGATGATCTATGTTTGAAGGAAGGTATTTCTTGAATAGGTAAACTGAGTTTGAGGAAGCTTTCTTGATGAGAATGAACACTTTCTCATTATTACACTCCTATTTTCTATTTTCAAAGCAGATATCGCTTGTAACTTGTCACTTGTCTTCCTGTTGTTCGTTGATTTGCTCGAGCAAGTGCCAGTAACGTCTCCATTCATTGGGAATGAGGTTCATTGTTGTTACTGTTTGGCATATCGAATACACCATGGGTAGCTTTCCAGGCTCTGATATAAAACTGAAATTTTTTATCAATTTTATCACTTGTATCACTTGTCTTCCCATTGTTCATCGATTTGCTCGAGCGAGCACCAGTAACATCTCCATATGTCCTGTCACATGCTAGGTATCTGCTTGCTCCAGGAACACGTAGAATCTCAAACCAATCCTTCAGGTCATGAGAATGAGGTCTATAACTGTTACTGGTTTTGGGCATATCAAATACAACACAGGTAGCTTGCCAGGCTCTGCCGCGTGGGAGAATGATCACTACAGTGAATAATGATCCACTGTGAGTAAAAGATCTGGAAGGACCTGGTCCTAACTTTCATTATTGTCTAAGTGGCCGCTAACTCCATGGACTTCTCCACTTGGTGCCGAGCAGCACAGCTGTGGGTCTGGAGTGGTTGGATTTGGAGTGTCTTCTTCCAGTGTTGCCAGCACAACTGTGGGTCTGGAGTGTCTCTCTTCCAGTTCCTGGGTATGGTGGCAGGAGCTTGCAGCTACACCCATTGACGTAGAGGTGGAGGAATGGGAGGTGTCCAAATCCTCACTCCAAGTCTGGCCAGAGTGGCACACCCCCCTCCACACGTGTGAGCGAACCCTAGGAGCTATGGTGGACTCGGCCAGGGGCTGGCTGAGCCATTTACCACCCTCCGACACTCCATTGTTAATTATACTTGTCATGAGTATATCTTTCCTACCCCGACTCATCGAGATCCACTCTGCAGCAGTCTTTTTTAAATCTGGCCCAGGTATGCTGATCCAGAGACTCACAGACATTGGGCAGAGCTGCTACTGGCTCTCCCTGTGCCCGGCCGTCCACGAGGCACCCAGGAGGGATGGTGGGTTCTAGCCCTGGCCTGCCACACCAGCAGAGCCTTGTAACCAGCCAGACGACCCCCACTCCATGAGGGCCTCCATTTTCCACATCCAGACTTCTCTCTCCTCAGAACTCCACCCAGCAGACCAGCCTATCACAGCCCGGCTCATCGAGATCCACCCAGCAGCAGTATTTTTTTAAATCCAGCCCAGGTATGTTGATCCAGAGACTCACACACATGGGGCAGAGCTGCTTCTGGCTCTCCCTGTGCCCAGCCACTCATGAGGCACCCGGGAGAAATGGCAGGTTCTAGCCCTGGCTCACCACCCCAGCAGAGCCTTGTAACCAGCCAGATGAGCCCCACTCCATGAGGGCCTCCATTTTCCACATCCGGACTTCCCTCTCCTCAGAACTCCACCCAGCAGATCAGCCTATCACAGCCCCGCTCGCACTGCTGCAAGCGGCCATGCATTTCATCAATAAATGCTGGATTTAGAGATGACTACAAGAGTATGCTACCCACATGACAGAGCCTGGCAAGCTACCCGTGTGGTATTTGATATGCCAAATACCAGTAACAATTATAGACCTCACTCCCATGACCTGATGGAATGGTTTGAAGCTCTTTATGTTCCTGGAGCAAGCAGGTGCCCTTGGGCTCTACTTGAATGAGACAGGACATATGGAGATGGTACTGGTGCCTGCTCGAGCAAATTGATGATAAACGGGAAGACAGTGATACAGTGATCTTTCCTATATGACACCCATCAGCAGAAAGCCTGGTTCCCTCCACCAGCATCCCAAGGGTTCCTCCCAAACCCATGGAAGCTCAGTTATGAGGCAAAATCTTCAGTTCTGGTGACTTTGATCATAAATTTTATAATTGACATAAAATTATTTATATTAATGAAGATATAAATAATTTAAAATGGAAAAGGTTTCACTTGGTAATTAATTTTAAGATTAACCAGTTTTCATCAATGCCTAAAGCTTTATATATTCTCCCAAAATGGATAAGTAGCTAAATGCATAATTTTTTTCTGGATAATTTAAAGAGCCACTCTGTGTACCATAAAATTCAACAGCTGTATTCATATATTACCTTATTATTAGCAAAATTGCTGAATTGATTTCATAAACTTCGGAATAGTTAGATTCTTTTGTTGTGTTAACCATAATTGCAAATTAGGAAATGAATGTATTCATAGTGAAATTCACACTTTAATGAAGAAGGATATAGCTGAAGTTTCTTTCTAATACATTTTCTATTTTTTGTTATTATCTTCCAGGGAATAATATAATTACCAATCAAAATTTTGCCAATAAGCTAATTGAAGGAATTATCTATGACATTTATTTTGGCATTAGAAGTGTCAAAAGATGTCTGCTGGGGTCACAAAACCAAACATCTCTGGGATATTAAGGAACCTACTTAAACAACTGCCCTGAAACATCCTTAGACCCCTGTGGTAGAAGAACATTTTAGTGTTATGATGTCCCTAAAATGAGTGAAATAACCTTTAGGGCTGTCTGGAGCAGTGGTTATGGTGCTTGCCTTGCAGGTGTTTGACCCAAATTTGATCCCACGCATAGTATATGGTTCCTCGAGGGACAGAAGTATTTTTTTTCCTTGAGTGCAGAACCAGTTGTAAGCCCTGAGTATAGCTGGGTATGTCCCCCAAACAAAAATAAACAAACTTACAGACACCATCACTCACAAGAGATTGTTTTGCTTGGGGAAATAATATAATTTATGTAGGGAGGTAAATATTAACTTTAGAACTCTTGTGTAGCTTAACTGGTTTTTGTTATACCAAACATCCCAATACTTCATATGACAGAATGAAGTTACCACTGTTTCCGTGTCTTAGGAATGAAAAAAATTTCATATCTGTAGTTTCATGTAGAGCTGAATTCTTATTTTTATAAAAATGTCTCTTGTGGAAAAAGTTCACAGCTCTTTTTTTCTCTAAGGACAACCTACAGAGAACAGTCACTACTTTTGCATTTATTAGTCCCTTAATTCTCTGACATGTACCAACTCCTCATTCTTTTATGGCATATGCTGTATAAAGATCAATCTTTTGTAATTATATTGTAGTTCCAGAGCATCTCCTCTTTGGGAGATGCTATTAGGGTCTCCCAAAGAGGAATCGAAAGAGCTGTGGTTAGACTATCACGCCTCACTCAAGTGAGAGAAGGAATCCAGAGTTCTGACCTCCATCGACTATCCAGAGTCACGGATGCTGTCTCGTTTGCCAAGGCATCGAAAATCAGATGGGCTGAACATGTAATGCGATTTGAGATGACTGCTGAACTAGAGCCGTTACTGACTGGATCCCATGGGACGTCAAAAGATCACGTGGCTGCCCACCTACAAGATGGTCAGACTTCGTCAAGACACTAAACAAACAGTTTGAGGCTCTTCATATTCCTGAAGCAAGCAGATGCCATTGAGCTACATTGGCACGTGATAGGGTCAAATGGAAATGTTACTGTGCCCACTTGAGCAAATCGATGAATAACAGGATGTCAAGTGATCAAGTGGTCAAGTGATTGTATTTCTGATAAACGGGACCAAGACTCTGTGGAGATTTTAGATGATCTCTGTATGTGCAGCTGAAGATAGAAAGAATGGAGTAAAGTATACAAATGTCTTCCTTCTATACCCTCATTTATGTTGGTGAAGGTGTTGACTGCTCCAAACTTTTTGGAAACAATATGGACATTCCAAAAAAAAAAAAAAAACTAGCAATTTAGCTCCCATAGGATCCAGAAATTCTGCTCCTGAGAATATACCTAAGGGCCCCAAAACACAATGTATAAAAGACATTTCCACTCCTATTTCCATTCAACACATTCACAACAGCCAAAATCTGAAAACAAACCAAGTGACCAAGAATGAACATGTGGATAAAGAAATCATGGTACACCTTGTCACTTGTCTTCCCATTGTTCATCAATTTGCTTGAGCAGGCACCAGTAACATCTCCATTTGTTGGGAATGAGGTCTTACACAATAGAATACTATGTAGTCATTGGGGAAAAATGAAGCTGTGAAATTTTCTGATACATGGATGGACATGGAGATTATCATGCTGAGTGAAAATGAATCAGAGAATGATCACACTCATTTCTGGGATATAAAGAAGCATAGCAGAAAAATAATACCCAAGACCATAGGAACAAAGGCAAGGAGAACTTGTCCTTAGTAGAAAGCTTGCCACAACAAAGGAGAGTTAAGTCTGAAAAGGGGCCACTATATAATAATAGTGGGAAGTGATCACTCTGGACAAGAAGTGGGCAATATGTTATCTGAAATGAAGTAAAGTAATATGTTATCCTTTCACTAACAGTACTGCAAATCACCATGCCTAAAAGGAAAATGAAAATATAAAGTGTCTGCCACAGAGGCGGGTTGCAGACAGTATGAAGGGAAATAGAGCTGCATGAAGGCTTGGGTACTGGAGCATTGTATAACTGGAACTCAATCATGAATTTTGTAACTTTGTGTCTCACAGTGGTTCAATAAATTAGAAAAAATAAAATAAACACCTTCCAATTTTGCATAAACTATTGTTGGAGGACAGGTCTAGCTATTCTGGGAGTTTTGTTGTTTTGCCCACTCCCAGCTTAATCTATTTAAGTCAAGGTTCATTCTAATGAGATTTCTCTTCTATGTAAACACTGCTAGAGGGTGTGGCACTTACAGAAGTCACCTTGATTGAATAACTTCTGACTTATACATCTACAATACGTCTATGTTTTCTAGATTGGGCACAGCTCCTCTTTATACTTACTGCACCCAGCGTGGGATATTTAGAATTTACCAGGAGACTACCACCCTGGCTACGCTGAGACTATAGGAAGGATCATACTAGTTTGCTCTAAGCAGGCGAGAGTGACCCTTTCAGTACACGAGAACAAGATACTCAGAATCACCCTGGTGCAGATAATAATAAGAAGGACCATGTGGGTACCATCTAGATTACATGAAGCTCATGAAGTTAAGATGTATTACTTTATATCAGCCCTCTCTCTCTCCAGTGTTTCACATAAGAGATAATCTCCTTAGTCCTTGGCATAACCTTTGTTTATACCTGCAATAGGGTGTGGCACTACACTGTTTAGAGTTCTTTGTTGACATGACCCTCCCGTTTGGATTACTTTGGTGTATATAAGGGGCAGACTTGAGGTCCCTTCACTTTTGCCTTTTGGGCCTTTTGGCTTTTTGCTCTTTGGCCTTTTGCTCCATCTTCTGGGTAGGACTCAGCTCGGGTGAGGTCCTCTCTCTTTGGTGGGAGACTTAGACTCTTTTGTATGGTCTAAGTTCGGACCAGAACCAAAGTTTGTTCATTATATTGGAGTGCTGTGGAAGAGCTTTTGTACTATTAAAAGCCATTTTGGAACTGCACCGGACTTGTGAGTTTTCATCTGTTCTCCTGGCGTCCTCGGAGGTAGAAAAAAACTTCTGCCCTGACATTGTCGGGGACCCCGCGGCGTTTCCCTGACAAACTATGAAGGATGTTTTAATGCCAGATCTCTAGGATGTGTATATGCTTGACTTCAGAATTTCCTAGGCTTATCTGTGAAGACTTAAGCCTTCTTTCTTCCCTGTCTAATTATATTTCTCTTTAATTCATATCTTACCCCAGTACTACTGCAATCCACAGGACCTGCAACTAGTATGTTGGTGCTAAGATTCTTGAATAAGAATGTGGTAAATACTGTGGCAGGATTCACCACCAGGATCTCACCATTCTACAAAGAAGTGATCATTGATGTCAAAAGAGGGGTTCGACAGGGTGATACCATCTCACCAAAACTCTTCAGTGCCACCCTCGAGAACATCATGAGACAATTAGAATGGGAAGGAATGGGAGTGAAGATAGATGGTCAGCAACTACACCACCTCTGCTTCGCTGATGACATCGTTCTAATAACACCAAATATTAGCCAAGCGGCACAAATGCTGGCTGACTTTAACCGAGAATGTGGAAAGGTAGGTCTACAGCTGAATCTGAAGAAAACTATGTTCATGAGAAATGAACTAGTTCCAGAGGCCCCATTCACTCTCAATGGAACAAACATCTCTGAATGCAGCAGTTATGTGTACCTAGGTCGCGAAGTCAACATGATGAACGACCTAAAACCTGAGCTGCACAGGAGGAAGAGAGCGGCATGGAATGCCTTCAAAGGCATCGAAGAAATAGCTAAAAGGACAAAGAACCTCCGGCTCCGGGCACATCTCTTTGACTCCACCGTTCTCCCTGCATTAACATATGCCTCAGAGACCTGGGCCCTACGAAAGCAGGATGAGAATGCTATTCGGGTCTCCCAGAGAGGCATCAAAAGAGCTATGCTTGGAATATCACGTCTCACTCAAGTGAGTGAAGGAATCCGGAGTTCTGACCTCCGTCGCTATTCCAGAATCAGGGACGCTGTCTAGTTTGCCAAGGCATTGAAAATCAGATGGGCTGGACATGTAATGCAATTTGGAGACAACCGCTGGACTAGAGCCATTACCGACTGGATCCCACGGGATGTCAAAAGATCACGTGGCCGCCCACCTACAAGATGGTCAGACTTCCTTGTTAAGACCCTGAAGGAACGGTTTGAGGCTCTTCATATTCCTGAATCAACCAGATCCCATTGGGCTACATTGGCACGTGATAGGGTCCAATGGAAATGTTACTGGCGCCCGCTCGAGCAAATCGATGAATAATGGGATTCAAGTGATCAAGTGAAATACTGTGGCAAATACCCACTGTTTCATCATAGCCATCCCCTATCTTGGAGGAATTTCACCTAGAAGCTCCTAACAGTATCCCTCACTGGGAATAGTCCCTCAGCATCAGGGACCTATCCCACTCAAACTTAGACACAACCTGGGAAACATCCCACTCTCAATACCTAATGAAAGCTGGAGTCCAAAGATCCACCTTCTTGGCCTCAAGACAATTAGAAAATTTGCATTAGGATTAATACTCATATATTTAAACTAAGTTTATTTAAATTGAGATGCTTTTAAAAGTACATTTATAGGAATGGGGATATAACTCAAAGGGATGGAGTACTTTGCAAGAGAAAATAAAGCTCGGAGTTTGATATCACTGGTATAACCTGGTGACCCCCAAGCAGCACCAGGCTCAAGTAGCACGATATTAGCAGGAACAAATGCAGAACTTCAGGCAAGTATCGTTGGGTTTCTAAACAGAGCTGAGGACCTCCATCACAAAAAAAATGTCTGTACGTGCATACAGCCTCCCTTCATTACCCATTATTTACCTTTGTATTGAATTTGAAGTACATTATCACATTTTACAAATATTTTTATGTTTTATTTTCTAGAGAAGAGAGACTCACATCCACGGGGCAGAGCTGCTACTATCTCTCCCTGTGCCCAGCTGATCACAAGGTGCCCGGGAGGGAAGGCAGGTTCTAGCCCTGGCCCGCCACCCTAGCAGAGCCTCACAAGAAGCCAGAGAAACCCTCAACCAGGAGGGGCCACCATTTTCCAAATCCAGACTCCCCACTCCTCAGAGCTCCACCCAGCAGAAGAGTAGATCACAAGCCTGGCTCACACGTTCATCAATAAATTCACAACATGAGAGGCACCTACAAGAGCATCCCACCTGCACAGCAGAGCCTGGCAAGCTACCCGTGTTGGATTTGATATGCTAAATACCAGTAACAAATATAGACCTCATTCCCATGACCTGATTGAATGGTTTGAGGCTCTTTATGTTCCTGGAGCGAGCAGATGCCCTTGCACTACACTAGCATGTGACAGGATGTATGGAGATGTAACTGATGCCCGCTTGAGCAAATCGATGATCAACAGGAAGACAAATGATACAAGTGATTTTCTAGAGAAAACAAGAAAGTTTAAATATTTATATAGAAAGCAAAGGTAGCTGACAAAGCAGGAGAATACTCTGTGCCCTAGAAACCATGAGTACATAACTTTCATTTATTGGGAAAATTTAGACCATACCATAGTCAATTTTTATCATGAAAAATGTATTTCCTTTCAGTAACTAAAGTGTTTTTTAATGGTATCCACACTCCGTGGTCCTAGGAGTGGGGTGTGCTTCCCAGACAATGCAGTTTTATGATCAATTCTGGGCTCAGGAATGCCAGACTGTATTCTATCACTTTAATCATATTCCCAGCTCACACAGAAGTGTTTTAAAGTGTTGTGTGGATTCACTTATACCAAAAGCTCAGGAAACAGGATGTTAATCTTTTGTTGAGAAACAAAGCAAGGTCTGCCAAATATTAAAGGCTACAGCCTATGGCCTACTAACTGGCTAAATGGGGTACCCAGAGAGCAAATATATTGCTTATGAGATTACCTATGCTGTAGAAGAGTTAAAGTATCATAAAGTTAATGACAGTGATATTGTAAAAAAAATGCTTCATCCCATACTTTATTGACCAAAGAACATCTAACAAAGCTATACCTATTAACAGTAGAAGGAAAACATTACAAGCTTATGGATAGAGACATCAAGAGAGAACAATATGAATGTCAAGAGATAGGAGAGATTTATGTTGAAAATAATGAAGTCTACAAATATCTTTGTGCCGCAAAATTAAAGTATGAAGGAAAAGCTATTGTATCATGCTATTGCAACATACAACTTTACCAGATTTAGTCTCAGTAGCAGTCATAATTATTATCATCACCATCTTCATCATTATTGGTGATGGTGAAATGAGATCTATTTTGACTCAGTATGGAGGAAATCCAGAAATAAGTACTGAGAACTCTCTACTCGCCCATCCGCAGATCTCCTAGTAGGGTATACCTTAAGATAAATCCAATATAAATCCACTGAGAAATATTAATATCATATTAATATGATTAATATTAATCAATATCAATATTAATAAGACTGAGAAGCAAGTAGAGAAATGTATGCAGTGAATATATGGCAGCAGAGAGGTGTCCAACATACATATGCCAACACACATGCAATGTGAATTCTGTTTGATTCCATCCAAAGTTTCACAACTTACTTTATCTGCATAGCATATTCAATTTGAGAGCTTACTATGTGCTAGGTACACCCTCATACTTTAGGAGCTTCAGTGAAGATGAGTAAACAAATTTCTTACCCAGGGCTGCTTTATTACTTTCAGGAGTTCCATTCTCCATTTAAAAGATTTTTAATTGTATTTTATTATTGTGTTTTAACATAATTCATAGTTGGATCTTTATTATATATTAATTTCAATTATCTTTATCCCTTTATCGTCTACTTTTAAAAGAAACTGAAGCATGTCGATGGGTACCCTGAACTGTTTCCTAAATTCAAAGCAGCATGCCTTCTGTAATCAATGAATAAATGGACCGGTCCTAGTCTCTACTGCCATGGAGTGTAAATAAAGATAATGAATGTAACAAAACCTTGGAACTTGAGTCAATGGGGCCTTTCAATGTATTGGTGCAGGGGTAAATAAAAATTTTGGAAATCAACAATTACTTGGTGTGGTTGTCAAATCTGTGGAATGAGGAATCATTCACTAGCACTTGTTTTTATCAGTACTGTTACTCTACTTATTAATTAATAAAATATATTACAATGTAACAAGAACCATATTTTATAGTGCCATGATTCCCACACATCTTTTTGGAGTATTTTTATTGTGGGAGCATCAAACTTGTGAACTTGTGTTGTTATTTCCAGGACATGGATATAACTAGTTGACCACAGTATTGCTTGCTTCAACTCTGTCAATTGTATTATCTTCAAAGCTTTCCCCTTGCTTTCTCACCTTACCTTTTAATCAAGTGTAGATGTCTGGCTGGCAAGAATCTGCTTTTTGGACAGACTTTAAAAGGACCTGATTCAAGATTAACTTGATTCATTCGATTAATCTAATTTGATTAATTTAATTTGCTTCAAGATTAACTGCATCATTTAGTACATAAACAATCATTTGGCCTAGCATACTGGTGATCTTTTCTGTATCTGCTATGAATTGCTATTTGGATTCTAAGTGTTTCTTTATTAACTCAAGTACATTTCAAAGTATATGAATTATCTTCCAGCTAGATTACTAACACTGTAAGTAATGAAAAGCACAGGTTTGGGGTCAGCATGATAGTTCACAGGGAGGGCATTTGTCATACACGTGGCCAACCTGGGTTCCATATTCGGCATCACATATGGTTCTCCAAATACCACCAGGAGTATTTCCTCAGCACAAAGCCAGAACTAAACCCTTAATCGTTGCTGAGTGTGACCCAAATGGAAAAAAATATATAGGTTGCTATTCTTGTTTTTCTAACATTCTCATATCTATACTTTCTCTGAGTATCACTTGTATCACTTGTCTTCCCGTTGTTCATCGATTTGCTCAAGCTGGCACCAGTAACATCTCCATACTTCCTGTCACATGCTAGTGTAGCCCAAGGGCATCTGATTTCTCCAGGAACATAAAGAGCTTCAAACCATTCCATCAAGTCATGGGAATGAGGTCTATAATTGTTACTGGTATTTGGCATATCAAATACGACACGGGTAGCTTGCCAGGCTCTGCTGTGGAGGTGTGATACTCTTGTAGTCACCTCTCATCTCGTGAATTTATTGATGAACTGCATAGCCGTTTTGTAGCCACGCAAGCAGGGCTTGTGATCTACTCTTCTGCTGGGTGGAGCTCTGACGAGCCCAGGAGTTCTGGTGTGGAAAATGGCGGCCCTCATTGTGTGGGGGTTCCTCTGGCTTCTTGCGAGGCTCTGCTGGGATGGCAGGCCAAGGCTAGAACTCGCCTTCCCTCCCAGGTGACTCGTGATCAGTTGGGCACAGGGAGAGCTGGTAGCAGCTCTGCCCCATGTATGTGAGTCTCTAAGCTTTTAAATATGATACATTATTTGGAATAGACTAAAAGTATTATTTTATATTTGTTCTGATACAATCAATAGCTACTAATTTCCATTTAATTTATGATGTCTTGAATGGTTTATTGTACTGTTTCTCTAAAAATTCAAGGAGCTTATTAATTATACAAAACAGTTGAACCATAGCATCTATTGGTCTGTAAAACTAAACATATTTTAACATGTGGAGAACTAGAGTCTGCGGCAATTAATCCCGATCACCTGTTCACCATGAAGAGTCATTAGCTAGACAGTGCCAGAATGTGTTGGCTATTATGAAGAGAAAATGCACTTTGCTGTTGGTAAATAATTAGACCTAGCATCCAAATTTATGTAAAAGATTATAAATGGATAGGAAGTGTTTCATCAATTAGTCACTTTTTTTCTATTTTGGCTTTTTCACCTATGTAAACTCAACCTCCTTATATAATTTATGTGTCAAATGGCATAAGTGTTCTCAGGTAGTAGCTAACTCACTCACTAAAGAAGGCTCTTTTGATATCAATGGGAAAAGCATAAAAATTATATGTGTCTAAATTGCTTCTCAATGAAAAATTGCCATTACTAAGATCAAAATTCAGCTTTCAGGTTCTAGGATTTAGATGGTGTCTCCTGCCTGAAATTTCAGAAGGGGAGAGAAACCCACAAACCAGAGAGAGAACAAATCATGAACCAAGTGCTAAAATTCAAACAGAAGCTAAATGGGTTATAAAGGAACAAGCAAGGAAACTGTTAGATATTATTAAAATGAAGATATAATTTTTAATTGTCATAAAAATTCTATTAGCCAATTACAAGGTAGGTATAGATAGAGTCACAAAATGACACAAGAATTACTGACCTACTCTCTACAAGAGTCCTGAGAAGTTGAAGTGACACGTGGCCAACCTGGGTTTGATCCCTGACATCCATATGGTTCCGAACTCACTGCCCAGGGTTACTCCTAAATTCAGAGGCAAGAGTAACCTCTGAGGATTGCGGGAGGGATGTGGCCCAAAAAATGAAAAAAGGTTAAAAAGAAGTTGAACTGACATACTACAAAGCTGACATACAACACTATTCTGTTATCAAGACACATGTAGTCTAGTAGGAAGACAAACTGCAAGATAATAAGGAACATTGTATTAGAGTTACATCGTCCTGGATTTAGTTCTGAGTTTGGATATGACCTCAGGCAAAGTGAACAAAATTGTGGACCTAATCTCACAAAGCTGCTATAGGATTAAATGAGAAATGGAAATACATAGTAAATATTTTATATGTCTATAATGGCATGGGAAATAAACAGTAAGTATGCATTCATTAATAGATAGTAATAGTAGCAGAGGGAACCACAAATGAGATTTGTAGTGAGGCAGAAATATAATCAATGTACCATTGGCAGTATATAGGGATGAGAAATCTATCCAAAGTAGGAAGCCTATATTTTACAATATCCAGTCAATTTATACTGGCCAGAAAAATAAAGAAAACTATCTTTCATTTCTCTTTCTCCCATAATTTTCTGCTCAAACAATCAGCAAACCATCAGTAAACCTATTAGATTTATTGTTAAATATACATATTTGCTCTACCTCCCTTTTTGCTATCTTCTTCAAACAGTATCTTTCTTATGAATTCTTCAGTGGTATTCAAACTGGTCTCCATATTTTTGTCTGCCCAAAATGCTGGTCTGACAATTCAAGGAGGGGAAAAATAAAGAAATATTGTGTATGAAGATTTCTGATCAGTGTATACTTCTAAAGAAGTCTCCAGCAAGCTAATGTGAGGTGTCCTTAAATTACAACTACCTATTAGAAGTGTTCTGATTTCAAGGAATGTTTCTCGACATGGAATGCTCACTGCTCAGCCACTAAAAGGTGCTGTAAATGTGGTTAGGTATTAAGTCCGGCACAGCAACTAAGTTCTGTTAGCAGATGTCCACCACTCTGATATCTACCGGAATGATGTTTCACAGGGTAACAGCATGGTCACCCTCCTCATGTCCTTTAAGGCTATGTTTAAATGTCACCTTTTCAATGAGACCCACCTTAACTACCCAAATTTACCAAATAATTAACCAAATCAAAAATTAATTAACCAAATTAATCAATTAATTAACAAAATTAATTAAAGTATTATTCCACTTTGGCGATCTCTATCCAACTTACCCTGGGTTTTTTTCATGGGGTTTTCTATATCTGATGTATAGTAAATCATAATAACTTCTCCTACTTGCATACGTACTCCACGAAGGCAGGATTTTTCTATTTTGTTTACTTCCACATTCTGTATTCAGGATAATTCTCAGTATTTAGGGAATGAGTAATACTCAACACACAGAACTTTCCCAACACATATGTGCTTTATAAGCAAATTTTTAAAAATACAGGTTTTAATTTCACATTTCACATGCATTTAAACTCCCTTGCCTAGGGGACGGAGAGATAGAACAGGGGACTAAGGCACTTGCCTGCACACGGATGAGCTTGATTCCATACCAGCACCACACATGATCCATCACATCCCTAATCGTGTCCTAGAAACAACAAGAGTGAGCCTTGAGCACACTGCCAGTAGTAATACTTGAGTACAGCCAGGTGTAGCTAGCCCCCAAACAAATATAAATAGAAATTAATAAAACATAAATTCCCTGCTTATTTTTGTTTTCCCATGCAATCAATAATAAAAAGCAAATTAATGAAAATATATTCAATTTGCCTTGAGGGAGGACAACAGGTACATTGGTGATAGGAGTGCTGTTGCAATTCCACGCATGAGAAACCATTACAAAAAATATTGTAAATCAGAGAATCTCAATAAACAAACAATAAAAAATAAATTCAGTATCAGGAAGCTTAATATTAAAACAATAAGACAGAAATATTTTCCTTTAATTCTTCATTCTTACTCATTTAGTGTCTGACAACTGTACTCTCTTAAGAAGCCAGGCATCCAAAAGAGACGGCTTAACTGATTTAGCCTACCTCCCCAATTATAGGGGAAAAGTTCTGAAAATTTACCTACTTTATATTAACAAAATTCCTCCCAATTTTATCTGAAGCTTCTATTGACCCCCTGGATCAGTGCAGCACCCCTGAGGTGGGGAGGGGGTGTCAGGGATGCCGCCTGGGTTCCTGAAAGTGTCAGGACAGAAGTTCTCTTCTACCTACAAGGCCACTGGGGGCACAGATGAAAACTCACGAGTCCGGCGCAGCAACGAAAAGGCTTTTTTAATAGTACAAAACTTCTAAAACCGTAATCCAATATAATGAAAGAACTCTAGGTCTGGTCAGAACTTAGACCATACAAAAGAGCCTAAGTCTCCCACTGAAGAGAGAGGATCTCACCCGAGAGGAGTCCTACCCAAAAAGAAAGGGAAAAAAGGCAAAGGGGACTCAAGTCAGTCCCCTTATATACACCAAAGTAATTTGATCTCTGACAGGGAGGGTCCTGTCAACAAAGAACCCTAAATAGATTGTAGAAGGTGGATGGTGCCACACCCTATTACATGTATAAAAAAGGTTATGCCAAGGACTAATCCCTTCTACTGAGATTATCTCTTATGTAAAACACTGGAGATAGAGAGGAGGAGAGAGAGAGAGAGAGAGAGAGAGAGAGAGAGAGAGAACTGGTATAAAGTAATACATCTTAATTTCATGAGCTTCATGTAATCTAGATGGTACCCACAAGGTCCTTCTTACTTATTATCTGCACCAGGGTGATTCTGAATATCTTGTTCTCTGTATACTGAAAGAGTCATACTCCCCTGCTTGAGAGCAAACTAACATGATCCTTCCTATAATCTTCCTATAGTCTCAACATAGCCAGGATGGTGGTAGTCTCCTGGTAAATTCTAACTGTCCCACGCTGGGTGCAGTGGGTATAAAGAGGAGCTGTGCTCAATCTAGAAAACATAGAAGTCTTAGTAGATGCATAAGTCAGAAGTTATTCAGTCAAGGTGACTTCTGGAACTGCCACACCCTCTGCAGTGTTTACATAGAAGAGAGATCTCATTAGAATGAACTTTGGCTTAAGAGTAGATTAAGCTGTCAGTGGGCAAAACAGAAAAGCTCCCAAACTAGCTAAACCTGTCGTTCAAAGGGGGAGTGGGGAGGAGATATTGCCAACTTTTGTAAGATTTCATTTTACTCCTTACTTAGCATATTTAAGTGGTTTCCAAAGTCTTGTGTACAAAAGCTGCTTTGTAGAATTGCATGTATACCCCAGGTGTCTTGTACTTATGGAAAGTATTTTGGATTTTCAAAGGTAATTTTACATATTTCATCCATCTGAGGGGAAGTTACTCAGAAGCAGACCCTAAGAAGGGAATTGATGTGGACACAATTCATTAGAAAATGCCCCCTCTAATAATTGGTAGGGTCATGAGGAAATGGAACTGAGAAGAGAAGGAAAGGAAGACCAGAAAAGGAAAGATACTAAATTAACTCCCACTTAAAATAATATATCTAATCCTACAGTATTAGATATGTAATAGGATTAGATATGTAATATTCAATTACATATCTAATCCTGCCTGCCACTCCAGCAGAGCCTCACAACAAGCCAGATGACGCCCCTACTCCATGGGGGCCGCCATTTTCCACTTGCTCCCCTGTGCCCAGCCGCTCATGAGGCACCCGGGAGGCATTGCGGGTTCTAGTCCTGGCCTGCCACCCCAGAAGACCCTCAAACAAGCCAGACAACCCCCCTACTCCATGGGAGCCGCCATTTTCCACATCCGGGCTTCCCTCTCGTCACAACTCCACCCAGCAGATCAGACTATCACAGCCCGGCTCGCGCAGCCACCAGCAGCCGCCGCGTTTCATCAATAAATGCTTTATTTAGAGGTGACTACAAGAGTATGCCACCCACACGGCAAGCCTGGCAAGCTGTTCGTGTCATATTTGATATGCCAAATACCAGTAACATTTATATTAGGTCATTCCCATGACCTAATGTAATGGTTTGAGGCTCTTTATGTTCCTGGAGCAAGAAGGTGCCTTTGGATTCTACTAGCATGAGACAGGACATATGGAGATATTACTGGTGCCCGCTCTAGCAAATAGAAGATGAACGGGAAGATAGTGATAGATAGTGATAGTGAATCCTACAGTGGTGTGCACATGTGGTGTGTGTTTGTGTGTGTGTGTGTGTGGAGACAGTAAATGTCATTCCTTTGAATTCCTTATTTTTATTCCTTTGTACCCAGTCTTTGAGTAGAATCTATTTCCCAAAGAATATACATTCCTGGCATTTTAGCTCCCAGTATACAGGCAGATTTTAAGCTGGATGTTAGAGGTAAAAACACAGATGGAGCCAAATGTATGAAAGACGGTAAAGGTTAGGCAGTGTAGTAAATGAATCAAGAGCATAGTGACGAAAACACTGGCCTTGCCTTACTGCATAAACTTCCTATTTTTGTGCACACTGAGTACAATTCTGAGGAGAAAAAATATGCCTGTAAGAAAACTAGTCAAATCAGCATTATACTTGGAATGCAGCTTTTTCTGTGTCTCTCTTGTTATGCACAAGCACTAATGTGTTTAATGGAATTTATTTAAATTACCTGATATGACTCAAACATACTCTCACACTTCATTCCCTCTATGAACAAGACTATGATACAAACCACAGAACTACACAAATCAGATGTTTCCCTTTCCCTCTCAGTTACAGCTATTACTTTGTAGTCACAAAATCACAGCTAACTACTTGAGAGTACAAAACCTTTTGAACAATTACACAGCTCTGAACCAAATGGCAGGATCAAACATTAACCATATCAGCTCTAATTGATGTCATTCTGCACTTGGAATACAGATTTTTAAATGGCAGAAAGCTGTAACAAAGTATGTAGACCATGAT
Source organism: Cryptotis parvus (assembly GCA_021461705.1). Taxonomy (NCBI): domain Eukaryota; kingdom Metazoa; phylum Chordata; class Mammalia; order Eulipotyphla; family Soricidae; genus Cryptotis; species Cryptotis parvus. The sequence goes on along the minus strand of JAJIBD010022893.1, from coordinate 26,091 downwards.
GATAACAATATGATTAAAAACTAAAAGAAGAGCACACAGCAAGGAACCTCGGGTATGGTCATTTCTGAAGAGTTAAATGTCTTTTTTTTCCTTTTTTTTGTCACTAGAGTCTTAAAATTTTAATTTATGCACTAAAATTTGATTATTTAATGATTCTGAGGATCAGGTTCCAACTGATAATTCAATAGCTCTTATAAGCTACCATCATATGATAGCTTCTGTTTGGGAGACTAGCTATGAGCTATGATGTCCTTCTGTTTGGGGACTTGCTATGATCTTCCTGAGGTTTGTTATAATTTCACTACTTTCTAAACATATATATTATTAAAGAGATGGTAACTCACCATTGTTGAATGCCAGGTACGGTGTTAAATACTTATATTAGTTCCTTAAATCTCCACAACATTGTAAGTTACGCTTATTTAAATAAATGATGAACCTGAGGTCCAAAGATGAAGTCACTAGAATATAAAAGTAAATATGAAGTAAGGATTCAAACCCCAAAACACAGGTTCTCCCTACACAACAGAATCTAATTTTGTAATGAGACTTAAACTCAGGAAGAAACACTGGGAAAATTCCAGATAAGGAATATTCCTTGTACTAAGTAGCCCAGAGTACCATAATAATGTACCATCAATTGGATGGGTTATTGTTAGTTTCTCATAGCTGTGGAATCTAGAAGTCTGAAATGGTGTGTTGCATGATGCGTGGACAGTCTTGTTCCAAGAGGCAAGCTTACTGTGGTGCCTCACATGTCAGAACAGAAACAAGAAAGCTCACTGGCTACCAATTATAAGAACATAAATTGTGCTCCAGAGGGTTCCACTCTCATGACCTAATCATCTCCCTATGGCACCATCTTCTAATATCATCAGACTGGTAACAAGTGTTTCAGTGTATGAATTTAAGGATATACAAATTTGATAAACATTCTTCATCCTCAAGAAAGAGAGAGTTCATGATGTTTAACTGGTTGAGCTTCAGGATAGTTATGGATGACTAAATACTCTGCAGTCCTCCTCCATGTATTTTACATGTCTAGTGTATGGACATAACTTGGAGCCAGAGGCTGACTGGTAGATTAAATACTGTTCATATTTTGCTACACCTCATTAGAGTACTAATCCTTCTTCCCTTGAATCAGAGCTAATTCAAATGGCTTTTCAACTGATTAAATGCAATAGGAGTAGCATTTTTCCAAGACAGGTAATAGGAAAGTTTGCATTCTAAAAATCTTACACTTCTTAGAATATTTAATCTGGATGAATTCAGCCATCAAGTAAGAAAATTAATGACTTTGAGACAGTCTTTGTGTCCAAACTTTACATATGGAAAATTTTGTAAGCAATTGGGAGTGGAGCGAGAGAAACAGAATTAATGAGAGAAACAGAGAGATAAAGACAGAGACAGAGAGATTGTTCATTTTATCTCAGATACATGTCTTTTTGTCTCTTCAAAGAAGATAATGTGATTATGCATGATACCCTTTCAATAACAGTATTGCAAACCTCAGTGCCTAAAAGAAAAACAAGAGAGAAAGTGTCCTAAAGGAAAGGAAACATTTCTAAAAGTGTCCAAAGGAGAGTGAGAGAAGTAAACTATCTGTCATTGAGGCAGGCTACAAGGGCAGGACAGGGGGGAGGCAGGAAACTGGGAACAAGGGTGGTGGGATATGTGCACTGGTGCAGGAATGGGTGTTGAAACATTGTATGATTTAGTGACTGTATATCTCATAGTGATTCAAAAAGCACTGGGAAGTGTTTTTTGTTTTAAAACAAAATGTTTTACAGTTCCCTAAGCCAGTTTTTTTAGTGAAATTCATTTTATTTCTATTCTCTACCCTAAACCTTAACTCTGCCCTGAGTTAACTAATACTCTCTAGCCATCAAAAGAGGCATCTCTTCTTCAGTCTCAGAACTTGCCTATCCTTTGAACAGTATGACTGAGAGATGTAATGACTGGGCTTCAAGGTGACTTTAGGTGCCACATTCTGATTTGAGTATTCACCTCAAATACTTGTAAGTATCCTAAACGGTGGTACAAAGATCACTAAGGTTTACTTATAAGAAAAATATCTCTGTTCTGCTTTGGGTGAAAACATACCAGGAGCTGAAGCTAAACACCTAAATAAATTAAAAGTTTGGTACACATGAAAGTTAAATGAAAAAGTCAAAATAAAGAGGTGATTCAATCGAGGTTGAGAAACACCTGGGAATCACAATATCCCTGTCCTCAAACTTAATGTGAAATATTCTCCATAGACATAGCTATTAATCAAAGAGGTTATTTTTAGAATATCCTAGAAATGAAAGTGCCTTTCTAGGTAGCTATTGTCCTCTCTTAGGTCAACGATACATGACAAGTTTATCATGAAATCTGTTAAGGGAATCAAAAACCATGTTCTTTATATCTGAAAGCTCAGAAATTTCAACCTAGCCAAGGTATGCATTCCATAACAAATCCTTCAGAAAACTTCCTGCTCCAAGGGTTTATTTTGACAGTTTGCATTGTGCCTTTTTAGATGTGGCACAATTTAACAGCCCAAGTATTAAATTACAGTCAGAGAAACTGGCAGTTAAGAAAGTGATTTCAACTATGGGCCTGATGGGGGAACAATCTGGTTTCAAGTTAGAGTTTGGCCATTCAATCACTAGCCGTGTGGGCTTAAGTAACATACCCACTGAGTCTTGTACCTTTATCTTTGAGATGGTAATGTGTCATCTAGAGAATTGATAGTGATAATCCAAGTAAAGCATCTGGCACAGTGTCTGGCACATGTAAGCACAGAATAACAATATGCAGTGGTGGCTATTTGAAAAGTAAGCTCAGTTTGGTGCCTTGGACCTTGAATGATGGTGATATTATCTGTGGTAGAGGTTTTCTGCACTGTAATAAGAGGAATGTACTACCTCATTAAGCACATATAGGACATGAAATGATGCACAGTGAAACAGAATTCATAGAATAACTGGGTACCCTATAATGAGTTTAACTAAATTGTAAAATGCTAAGCTTCTGTAACTAGATTGAAATTTTATCATTCTCTCTAGATGCATATAATAAAACTTCAAGATAGAGAAATTGAACAAGCCTCATTGTCATCTATTAAAAATCAGAAAAACAACCGAAATCTAACTGTTATAGCTTGGAGGAATGGAACTGAGATCAGAAGTTATTTTTCCTCACCTCTCAAATTATTCACTTTCCTTTACTGGCAAAGGAATTCTATGTTTAGTGCTGCTAATCAAACAGAGGCTTCAAGCATAAATGTCAACAGGTCAAGTTCCTTCTATCTTTCAAATCACCCATGAAGAAAAGATAATTTCTATTAATCACACGACACTTAATAAGTTGTGTTTACCTAAATCCCAAAATAATGGAAATAATTTTTGGATAACATGGAAATTAAGTATGTGATTCCCAGTAATTTTGTATAAGGAGTGATCATTTTGGTAAATTCTCTTTTATTTTTCTGCATTTATTTATACTGTTTATTAATATGTACAATTATAAACTGGAATATTTATTTAGTTGACTGTAATTGTATCTCTTCTGTATTATTCTCCTGTGTCGCATCAGTTAGACTCATATCCATTGAGGTTTCCAACTTGCATCCTGTTATTACAATTATGTTTTTGGAGAGTTTAACTAGTATATGATAATATGATCCAGTCTGGCTAGATAATATAACTACTAAGACCAAACGAAAAATGGGAGATTTTATCATGGTAACTGGGAAAGAAAATTCCTAGTTTGGGCAAAAGTCTCATATAGATGGAATAAATATCCAGTTGTTAGGGAAACACCCTGAACTATCTCTCATCTACAGACATTTTGAATGATGACGCATAGAGGAATTCACCAGGAGTCAGCAGTGGAGACCAGTTAAACTACCTCCTTGCTAAACATTTTGTTATTTATTTCCAGAGTACATATTTCTAATTTTATAAAGTAAATCAATGGTGAAATGGGATTTACTTTACACAACATACTTTCTGACAGTTCACTGAAATATATCTATTCCATTAAAGTTAAGGATAGCCGTCCTCCATCTGCTCCAAACTTCAAGGAAGATGTGGGTCAAACTTCATGAGTTACAATATGTTTAGAAGGTTTAGCACTCCTAGAAAACAATCTAGAGCCTTAATGATGACAAATACGTTGGCTCATTTCTTATAAATGCTGAGACTGAAAATGCTGTCAGCCAGCGCAGCAACCCCTAGATGGGGTGCAGAAGCAAGACTCATGGTACACGCTTCCAGCAAGCATTTCATCAACAATGTCCAGCCTACTCAGCAAGCCATTTCTTTGCTCACTGATCTGTATCCTATTTGCCATGTAGACCCAACAAAACAAACATTTTCAGTGACATGATTGCAAATGTTTCTGTCACATAGGCCTATTGAAAACAATCTTCAGTTTGGATTTATTCTTGGCAGGTGGGGTCTGCTCCAGGAGCCTGTGAGAATTTCTCTTAGCATCTACATCTCAGAGGGTGTCTCTCTCAGAAAACACATGAGATTTCTGCTAACGCAAAATAGCAGCATGGGATCCTCCTGAGAACCAGTTCCACCTAAAATATTCATGGCTCAGGTTCCCAAAGGCTGATAAAGCAGAAACTCAACTAATGGCATTTCCCCCAGTACACAATCAAAAACAATAGAGTCCTCAGGATAGGGTAAGAATATTTCACTCCTCTGCAATGATTTTAATCTTCAGTGTTTGGCTGCTACTGAGCTACATCTTTTAATGAAAACATATGAAACCATTAAAAGAATTATCCCACCCTCATTTTATGGACAGATCTGATCCTACTACTCATAAATTATGGATGGTTACATCCGTTGGCATTTCAGTTCTGCTCACTTTATAATTTAGTCTGACATTTGGATAGCCCTCACCCTTCTGCACTAAAGTACTTTTGAATCACTTAATTATAACCATTATATCTTGGGGAAAAAATGTGTACCTGTAATGACTTGCCACTATTAAGTAGCCAATCGAAGACAGTAAAAGTAAGTTTCTGATATAAAGAAAAAAGATTTACTCATTCACTCTATTTCAATAGAATGATCTAAGTTAAAGAAACTAGTATGGCAAATTATAGAAACCTATTCAAACAGGTTTGAGCAAAATAAAGGGAATTAAATGAGATCATCTAATGACATGTCCCTGAAACTGGATGTAACAATCCAGTCAGGCTTGGAGAAGTAAAACACATAATATCTAAACAAGTAGGAGTTGATGTAGCCAACTTCATCAACTGTTTTTCTTTTTTCCACAATGGATCATGTAAATTTACAATTTCATTATTATACTGTACTATGACTATATTTACCTTTTCTCTTGCAAATTTAAAAGAAATTACCTTTTCTCTTCCAGTTTCACCAGTAATATCATAGAAGTAAAGGCAATCCCACACCCAAATCTTCAATCCTCCCAGTGTTGGGGCCGAGAAGGTCCCCAACAAACTTGGGGTTCATTGGTTTCCCTGGTCACACTCAGGGGGCTGACAACCAGTAAACAAAGGCCATGAGTCCAGTATAGATAATCCAAAGCTTTTTACTTCTACCAACTTCACTCCACACCAACAATTAACAATCCTCTGCTACCACCATACTAGCCAATAGAGTCAACAGACTAAATGCTGCCAACCAAGTGCTTGCACCATTTGCACTGACCAAGAGCTCACCCACCATTTGAATTCCTCTTGATCTCATGCTTTGTCTTCCAGCCCTCCAGATCCCAAAACCATTGACTCCCTGGGGGGCAGGGGCCTCACAAAGTCAAAACCAGTTCTTTATGGTGAAAATCCCCAGGAGTCATGCCCCTGGTTTAAGCTTGAGATGCTAATGTAGAGCATCTTTCCTCCCAGATTGATAAACAATCTAATAATATCTAGTTTTTATGTAAACACAGTGAGAGGGAGAGAGATAAAGAGAGCCAGGTATAATAAAGTCACCTGAGACAAAATATATGGGGTCTATTTTCATGGATGATCATATCATATAATCTGAACTGTGTTCCCCATGCTAGATTGACATCTCAACCCCCTCAAGGTTCTTCATCTGGTCTACTCTGCTCCAGGGAAATTTCTTAAGTACTCTTGCTCTCTTTCAAAGCATTTCACACTGTGAGGTCACTCAGGCTCCTCTTAGGCTAGACAAGCTATTGTGATCTTATCTATTGTGACCTTAGTCTTTGGAGCTGGGGTCCAAAGACTAAGGTCCCACTTCATAGCCAGGGCAGATTTTTTCCTAGCTACCATCCAGTGTGGGAGATGGGCAACTGGAGCACCAGTTAGAAACTATAAAGGGATATCCAGGAGCAAAAAATTTAAAGTAAAACTGACTCACAAATATCTGCCCCCATATTCCTTTTGTGTTTACAGGAGAAAGAAATCTCTTTGACCTAAGGATATGCAAATGGTTTGCAAGAAGGAGAATCTCTCCTCAGCAATGCAAAATCCAGGGCCCCAGGGTCAGGTGTCACCCAACAACCAGGACCTGAAAGAGAACTGAATCCAGATTACAGGATAGATAAATGGGTTAGGGTGTTCAGGCGTAATTGACCATCAAAAGAACATACTAGTCTCAAACCCAGTTAAACACTAACCCTTTGGAGTTAAGTCAAAGGAAAACATCTGTTAAAGGCTAAAGTACTAGGCATATGTATCTCACTATAAGATGAATAGTAATACTAAGGTAGAATTTTTAGGTAGAAAAGAACATAAGAAATAATCCTGTGGATACCTATACTGATATGAAAATACCCTAAATCTTAACTTCCTGAGAGAAAGTCACACTAGAATTCTCAGCTTGATGGCTGGGGAGGCTAGAACTTCGGCTCCGCGCCGAGCCCAGCTGGACGATGGGATCCCAAGGGAGGGCAGATGGGTTTTGGGTGTTGGCCCATCGCCTCAGGGGGTCCCGGAAGCAGCCAGATGAAACTCGCCCATCACACTAGCCACCGTTTTCGCTGTCCGGATGCTGGGAAACTGCCTCATGACCAGATCAACAAAGCAAAGCCAGTTCGAGTCCAGGTCGGGCGGCCGCTTGGAGGCCACGTGGTCCACTAAAATAGTGAAACAGTAATGTCTTTTAATGCACTGTATTCCACGAAGAGCAGGAAAGTTTGGTGGGAAGGAGATATAAAGAGGAAAGAAATGACATACAGAATCTGCCAAGTAGTTGAGGTGCGGGGGGGGGGAGGTAGGTGGGGACATTGGTTATGGGAGATGGGTTTGGGTAGAGGGATGCGTGTTGGAACACTGTAGAACACTGTAGAACCAAAAATCTACATGAGCATCTTTCAATTGTATGTATAAAATGGTGTAATAATATTTGGGGGAAAATAATAAAATTAAATTTAAAAAAAAAAGAATTCTCAGCTTGAATATTTCCTGAGTGTTCACTTTTCAGCAGAGGCTGAGTTCACATTTTTAGTAGAGGCTCATCCTTGGAGAGGTCTGATCACTTGATCACTTGATCACTTGAATCCCGTTATTCATCGATTTGCTCGAGCGGGCGCAAGTAACATTTCCATTGGACCCTATCACGTGCCAATGTAGCCCAATGGCATCTGGTTGATTCAGGAATATGAAGAGCCTCAAACCGTTCCTTCAGGGTCTTAACAAGGAAGTCTGACCATCTTGTAGGTGGGCGGCCACGTGATCTTTTGACATCCTGTGGGATCCAGTCGGTAACGGCTCTAGTCCAGCGGTTGTCTCCAAATCGCATTACATGTCCAGCCCATCTGATTTTTGATGCCTTGGCAAACGAGACAGCGTCCCTGATTCTGGAATAGCGGCGGAGGTCGGAACTCCGGATTCCTTCTCTCACTTGAGTGAGGCGTGATATTCCAAGCATAGCTCTTTCGATGCCTCTCTGGGAGACCCGAATAGCATTCTCATCCTGCTTTCGTAGGGCCCAGGTCTCTGAGGCGTATGTTAATGCAGGGAGAACGGTGGAGTCGAAGAGATGTGCCCGGAGCCGGAGGTTCTTTGTCCTTTTAGCTATTTATTCGATGCCTTTGAAGGCACTCCATGCCGCTCTCTTCCTCCTGCACAGCTCAGGTTTTAGGTCGTTCATCATGTTGACTTCTCGACCTAGGTACACATAACTGCTGCATTCAGAGATGTTTGTTCCATTGAGAGTGAATGGGGCCTCTGGAACTAGTTCATTTCTCATGAACATAGTTTTCTTCAGATTCAGCTGTAGACCTACCTTTCCACATTCTCGGTCAAAGTCAGCCAGCATTTGTGCCGCTTGGCTAATGTTTGGTGTTATTAGAACGATGTCATCAGTGAAGCGGAGGTGGTGTAGTTGCCGACCATCTATCTTCACTCCCATTCCTTCCCATTCTAATTGTCTCATGATATTCTCGAGGGTGGCACTGAAGAGTTTTGGTGAGATGGTATCACCCCTGTCGAACCCCTCTTTTGACATCAATGATCACTTCTTTGTAGAATGGTGAGATCCTGGTGGTGAATCCGTAATACAGCTCACGAAGGATCTTGATGTATTGGGTTTAAACACCCTGTTTGACTAGGGCTTCGATGACTGCTTCAGTCTCCACAGAATCAAAGGCTTTCTGTAAATCAATGAACGTGAGACAGAGTGGCATCTTGTACTCCCTACAAACCTCAATGAGCTTGGTTACTGTGTGGATATGGTCGATTGTGCTGAATCCTTTCCGGAAGCCTGCTTTGCTCGCATGGTTGTCCTTCATCTAGTGTTCTGCCAATCCTGTTCAGGATGACTCGTGTAAACAGCTTGTAGATGACAGACAACAGGCAGATGGGGCGATAGTTGCCGATGTCGTGAATGTCTCCCTTCTTGAACAGTAGAACTGTCCTGCTGGTTTTCCATTGGGAGGGCACCTTGCATTCGGACAGGTAGCGTGTGAAGAGCCGAGCTAGTATTGATGAGTACCGATGGCAGATTCTTCAGATGTTCGGGTCTGACTTTGTCTGGGCCTGGTGCTGTTCCCCTTCTTTACCGATGAGATGGCATGTCGGATTTCAGAAGGGAGAACGTTGGGAATGACATATCCATCCTGTGGAATTTGGTATGTGGACAGGTGGATGTGGCTATCAAAGAGATTTGAGTAGAAGTCCTGGATAATCTTCTCCATTGCCTTTCTGGAAGATGTGATAGATCCATCAGGGCGTCGGAGGGCAGTCATCTTGGTCTTATAGTTGGCGAAGTACAGGCGGGCAGTGCGAATACTTTTCCCGGCTTCTGCTGCATCTTCCCGTATTTCTGCTCTTCTGTCTTTGAGGTCTGCTTTTATCGCTTCTCTGCACTGTTTAGCAAGCTTGGACGTTAGCATTTGGTCTCCCGAGGCTCGCGCCTTGCCACGTTGGCGAATGAGCTCAAGAGTTTCTGAAGACAGGCGTCCTTTTGTGTCTTTCTCTCTCTCGGCATTCTTTGCACAAGCATGGAGGTGCTGAACCAGTCGGTTGTATTCTTCATCGATGTCATCAATGATGGTATCTTCCCATGTTGCCGCAATGGTGCCAAAGAGTTCCCAGTTGGTGGTCGTTCTGGGAGTTCTCTTCTTAAACTTTGCAGCTTTTTCTCCCCGTTGCGGGAGGTAGAATTTTGCATGAAGGAGACGGTGGTCCGATCCTGTCTGGAATTTGGGGACGACAGCAACATCGGTCAGACAAAACCGTCGATTGAAGATGATGTGGTCAATTTCATTGTGGAACTGTCCGCCAGGAGATTCCCATGTCCAACGTTTCGCTTCAGCCTTCTGAAACTGTGAGTTCCCATGAATAGTCTTGGTGGACATGATGAACTCAGATAGTCTCTCACCCTGTTCATTCCATTCTAGGCCATGGGTCCCGATGTGGAGTTCTTCAGCCGATCTTCTCGGTCCTATCTTGGCATTAAAATCACCGACTATGATCTTGTAGAAGGTGTGATCTTTTTTATAGAACTCCTCCAATTCCATGTAGAATTTCTCAATTTCATCTTCTTTGTATGTGGATGTTGGTGCATAGACAATGAAGATAGAAATTGCTGGCAGTGGGCCACATCTCCTCAAGTGTAATCGTCCTATTCGGTTTGTTAGGCATTCAAATGAATCAATGTTGACAGCCATGTTCGTGTTGACAAGGACACCAATGCCACCGACGCCTCTTTTCATCACATGTTCCAAGGAACAATTCTTCTCCGGTGTCAAATACAGCATGATGCGACTGACGCCTCCTCGTCTCAGTCAGACCAATGATGTCGTACTTGATCTTTCTTGCTTGCAGCATCAGATCCTCAATATATGCTTCCGATGCCAGTGTACGTGCATTGAAAGTACAGACAGTCATTTTAGTCCTTCCGTTTTGGCAGCCTAGGACAGCCGTGAAATTTTATCAGGCACTGCTTGTTTGCCTTTCTTACTGCTGCCGTATTAAAGGGCTCTTTCGGGGTCAGGAAAATAAACATTTTTGTTACTGGATTTGGCATATCGAACACGCATCGGACAGCTTGCCAGGCTCTGCCATGCGGGCACTATATTCTCATTACTTTGTGGGGCTCTCTCAGAGGGGTGGGTAGAATATTTGTGGTAATTTGGAGGTAAATCGTGCGACCACAGCGGCCGGCACAACGGGGAAAAGCTGGTTTCTGCTCTGCTGGGTGTACCTGTGTCTTAGGCTCAAGCATTCCTGGGCTTGATACTAAACAGAATACAGGTCTGATACTAAACAGAATACTGCCTCTAACTCCTCTCAGTGGCCATTGAAATATTGGTGTCTCCTATCTGGAAATACAAAATTGTTTATTTCTCTATTCCAATAAGGCAAATATTTGAAAACAACTACTCCATCTTATCTCCTTTTCTCAGATTTCCCATTTTACAATCTTCTAAATGTTCTTTCAGAACACATCATCCTGCCAGTTTTACTCTACATTCTCCATAGTTTATCAAGGCCCCATAATCTAGGATTATAGGTATTTTAAGTTTCAAGGCATTTAGAAAGATGTTGTTTGAGACTCACAAATTATTACCTAGATGCATTATTTCTACTGACAAAGTCAAGACTATATCAGCCTTTAAAACAATGCAAGAGTTCAAATCTCAGATTTCCTGGGTTCATAAATTGGCTCAATTTTGATGATTTTGAGAAAATAATCCCATTGTAATTTAATTCCTTTGCCTGCAAAGGGGGGAACATGTACAGTGACTACTGCAAAGAGTTGTGAGAAGTATATGACAACATATACTAAACAGTTAAAAATACCATATGACAGAAGCCGGAGAGATAGGACCGTGGGAACGGTGCACGACTTTCATTGAACCAACCTGAGTTCAATCCCTAGCACCATACATGGTCACCCTAGGGCCACCAGAAGTGATTCTAAGCTCAGATGCAGGAGTAAGTCACAAGTTCCACTAACTATTTGTAGCCCAAACATCTCCCCACCCTCACAAAATAGCACCTGGAATATGACAATACTTGTGTGAGGCATTCATTTGGAGAATGAATGGAATACCCTGTGCTTGAAATTAATTTTTTTTCAGAGATGCACATCAACTGCTGCACTCAACAAATTATTCTTATTAGACTTGTGTTTTACTATTATGGATTTCATGTCTTGAGAATAATGAGAGGTGTGCAAGAAAGAACCAAGGAGATAATTTGAGGCATGCTCAGGCCTATTAGTGTCTTAATTATGAGACACTTCATTATTTCATTTGAATTAGACATCACTACTCCCTGTTTTCCAAAAAGTAATACTGTTAAAACCCAAACTATGAAATGCCTTGTTTGGTTCATTTAAACAGGAAGTGATTAAACCCATAATTGAAATTCTACTTATAGCACTATTCTTCAGATACCATTGACCAAAGACCTAAACCTTCACGTCTATTTTATCAACCACATTTAAAATTTTGCTCCAGCATGAATAAAAGATAGTGAGAACATCAATTTAGGAAAAAAAAATAAATGCTTTTGAATTTACCACTGAGACGCTACTTGATGTTCCTAGGCCTCAGTCTTTTATGTGTAAAGTGAGTATAATAATAACACAAAGATGAAAGGTTACCAGGATAAAATAAAATAGTGCATGTTGGAAGAAGGTAGATCTAAGGATATGCGAAGGAAGGTTTGATGGATACTGCCTGTTAACAGATACACAGGGACTTCTGGCAGACTGTCTCCCAATAGAGTTAGTATGTAGAAATCCCTAGTGAGACTGTTAATCAAAGCTGCAGGTACCCAGACAAGGCTATCCTAGGTCATTTCTCTGCACATTTCCCTGTTGGCTATAACTAGCCCAAGATGGAGTCTAATGGACGATGCTTAAAGTTAGGTAAAAAACAGGCTAGTCTGAAGGCTGCATTAGCAACTGTAATGCATTCTTTTGTTCTTCTCACCTTACCTAGATAGCACCCTCTGCAGGTTTTTGGTTCCTGATTGTCTCCTTCCTATTATTCTTAAGTCCTATTCAATGAATGAGAAGAATCTTTGTAATGTAAACCATGCAAACTTTAAGCTGTGTTGCTCTTTGAGATGATGGGATAAGGGAGTTGGGGTCTTGGTGGAGAGGGTCAGTCAGTCAGTTCCGGCAGTCAAATGAGTTAGTTTAAGTCAGTGAGCTCTGGTCAGTTAGCTGTGCAGTCAATCAGCTTGGCCAGTAATCCACCAAGATGAGAACTGCTGCCCCTCCAGCTGGTGATCATTAAAAATATTAATGGATATACATCGTGTTCCTGGTGTCTCATCTCTGCGCCTCCGACCCGACAGGACATTCCTGCATCAAATGCATATAGAGTGTTAGAGTGTGCATCATATTATCCATATATATATATATATATATATATATATATATATATATATATATACTACATGACTGTGATAATTCCATTATTATTAACATTATTCAGAAAAAGTCTGTCAAAGGCAAAAATATTGCTTATTTTGGTATAATTCTGATTAAACCACACATTTAAATATGTAAAAACAAACAATAATAAAAAATAAAGTCAACACTAACAAGTCCTTCATCTATAATAAAATAATATCCAAAGAAGTATATTGAGTACTCTAAAAGTTAAAAAGTAGATATCTTTGGGGATGGGGAGAGAGAGTACAGGGGTTGTGGCACTTGTCTTGCATGTGTCTAATCCCAGTTCAAATTCTGGCAATGTATAAGTTTCCCCAAGCACCACTAGTAATGATCCCTGAGTATAGAGTCTGGTGTCTGAACTAGACAATATCAGACATGGCCTGAAAACAAATAATACCCCTTTTAGGTACTTAAGCCCCTTTGCTATATATAAATTCCTATTTTCCTCACAGTTAACTCTAAAACCAATATTTCAAAACTAATAACGTCTGGTCAGTATGATTTTATTTTACTGATAAAAGATGAAATGTGATGACATATTAACATATCAAGGAGCAGCACTGATTACCAGATCAGATCATAATTTTGGATATAAGAACACTTCATTATTAAAGCTGTACTCTAATTTTAGAGCATTCCCTATGTAAGGTTACTGACTGCTAGTTGGTTTTTTAAATAAGAAGACAAGTAGTTATTATCCCTACCCCTGCAAATATAATAAATATTAGGTCATGTTTCTGACAATTCTGAGATGTAGGAAAGCCCAAGTATGAGTATTATTGCTGATCACATGACACATCATTGGGATAGGGCAAGGGGTCAGTTCCTGGGGAAGCATATCCTACCAACAAGATACCCCAAGTCTGTAGATGATGAATAACATTTCTATTCCTGAATTTGTCTGAGTCTATAGAAATATACAAAAACTTCATCAACAGAAATAGCGCATATTGTATACTGTGAGAATCAAGGCACTTGTATTCATTTTATAGATTGTATAAAACAGCAGCAAGCTGAGTGTAACATGTTATGCAGACAGGGGAAACTGAAATAACTATTTTTATTTGCTTATGTGCTCTTATTTCTGCCTTATGTCTGAAAAGTGATTATCACTTGACAGAAATAAAATTATAATAACATGAATATAAATTTAATGTGAGAGTCAGATGCGATTTTAATATTTATTTTGTGGAGATAAACAGTGGAAGCATATCTGAATAGAAAATGTATTATAAACCAAGCCAAGAACTCACAAACTAATCCCATTTTAAATATATTATTCAATGAGTCAGAGAAAAGGAAGCAATATCAATGAGTTTGCACCAAGGGATTCCCTTGCAGGAATAGGAAAGAGGGCATTCAAAGACTGTTATTCTACTTCCTTATTCAAAGGAAGTGGCTCTAGTGTCAGTTCTGATGGGGCCAGCACCAGAGGAATAATGAGAAGGAAGGAAGGAGAATTTTTACAATTTGTGTCGTTCTTGGGTTTGCTACATTCTGCAAATAAAAAGGAAAATCAGTCCAGCACTGAGCAGTGGGAAATGTGAGAGAACTCAGATTGGCATATTATTGCTGACCTTGAAGGGATACCTCAGTCGGGACATGGCAAGGGGCAGTTCCTGCCTTTGGGAGGCAAAAGGCAAATCCTACTAATGCTTACCTATCATGAGCAGCATAAAATGTTTCCTACAGTATATGTAAAGGCAAGTGGAGAGAAGCAGAATTCTGCCCTGACTGCCCAGAATGAATTCTTTGGACATGTTTGGCTCTTACCAGAGCATCTGCCAATATCCAATTCTCTACTTCTGTGAGAATCTTTTCATATTTTAAGATTGCTCCTCTTTTAAAAATAAAATTTATTTATTTTTATACCACCGTGTAATACACAATTACAAAATTGTTCATGATTGGGTTTCAGTCATATTATTCCAGTACCTGCCCTCCATCAGTGCCCTATTCCCACCACCAATGGCCCCCAAATTCCCTCCCTCCCCTCTCTCCCAGCCTGCCTGTACTTTTCCTTTTCTTCTCCTTTTCTCTCACTCTCTCTTTCTCTATCTCTCTCTCTTTCTCTCTCTTCTACATTGTAACTTGCCCTACAGACATTTAGGGATTATCATGTAAATCCCCTTTGTGTACATTCAACGCTTAGTTCTAGTCTGGAATTAATATTTGTCACAATTAATAGAACACTGGTATATATTTATATCTATTAATGAATGCACATGAGGTCGGCCATTTCAACAGCCAGACTCCACATCTCTTCAGAGATAGAAAGAGAGAGTGAGAGAGAGAGAAAGAAAAAGTACTTGTACAGGCAGGCTGGGAGAGAGGAGGGAGGGAATGTGGGGCCATTGATGGTGAGAATAGGGCACTGATGGAGGCAGGTACTGGAATAATATGAGCTGAAACCCAATCATGAACAATTTTGTAGTTGTATTACATGGTGGTATAAAAAATAAATAAATGTTTTATTTGGATATTGGCAGATGCTCTGGTAAGAGCCAAGCTCTTCAGAGCTCCACCCAAGAGAAGCCTATCTTAAGCCCTGCCGGTCAGAGTCCCACCCTACAGCAAAAGTCTGTTTCAAGCCCGGTATGCCTGATCCAGAGACTCAGATACATGGGGCAGAGCTGATACCAGCTCTCCATGTGCTCAACTGATCATAAGGTTCCAAGGAGGAAAGGCGGGTTCTAGTCCTGGCCTGCCATCCCAATAGAGCCTCGCAAGAAGCCAGAGGAACCCCCACACCATGAGGGCTGTCATTTTCAACTTTGGGACTCCACAGTTTGTCAGAATTCCACCCAAGAGAAAAGCCGATCTCTCCCCATTGTAGTTCATCAGTAAATGCACGAGATGAGAGTGACCTACTGAAAGTATACCACCTGCACAGCAAAGCCTGGCAAGCTACCCGTGTCATATCTGATATGCCAAGACCTCATTTCCATGACCTGAATGAATGGTTTGGGGCTCTTTGTATTCCTAGAGCAAGCAGATGCCCTTTGGCTACACTAGCATGCAACAGGACTTATGGAGATGTTACTGGTGCCCACTTGAGCAAATCAATGAACAACAGGAAGACAAGTGATACAAGTGAATAAATGCAGTCATTCTATATCTGCCCCTTTTTCTGACTTATTATGCTCAGCATGATAATCTCTATATCCATTCATTTGCAGGTAAATTTCATGACTTCATTTTTTCTGACAACTGTATAGTATTCCATTGTGTAGATGTACTACCACAGTTTCTTAAGCCAGTCTTCTGTTCTTGGACATCTAGGTTGTTTCCAGATTTTTGGCTATCTTGAAAAAACCTGCGATTAATACAAGTGCAGATATTGTTTCTCTATGTGTTTTTGTGTCTACAGGGTATATTCCCAGGAGGGTAATGCTGGGTAAATGCCCATGACATTCTTCAAAGAAATTGACCACACTCTCCTGAAATTTGGAATAATAAACCCCCACAAATAATTAAAGCAATCCTTGGGAAAAAGAAGATGGAAGGTATCACTTTCCCAACTTCAAACTCTACTACAAAGCAGTCACAATTCAAATGCCATGGTATTAGTATAGATATAGATCAGTAGACCTATGGAATAGAACTGAATATCCTGAAACACACTCTCAAATATACAACCACTTAATCTTTGATAAAGGATCAAAAAATATTAAGTGGAGCAAAGAAAGTCTCTTCAACAAATGGTGCTGAGAAAATTGAGCAGCTATGTGTAATACAATGAACTTAGACTTCCTTCTAATGCCATACAAAAAGTCAGATTGAAATAGATTAAAGATTTCAACATCAGACATGAATCTTTAAAGCATATCAAAGAAAACAGGAAAAGCGGTCTATGACATCGAAGTAAAGGCATCAAAGATGAAACACCACTGACAAAGCAAATGGAAGCTAAAATAAACAAATGAGATTATATAAATCTGAAAAGTTTCTGCATCTCAAAAGAAATGGTACCAAGATACAGAGACGACAGCCCACAGACTGGAAAAGGACATTTACCCAACACCCATCTAATAAGGGGTAATACCAGGCACTGGTAGAAATTTGATCACTTGATCACTTGACATCCTGTTATTCATCTATTTGCTCAAGCAGGCGCCAGAATATTTCCATTTGGCCCTATCATGTGCCAGTGTAGCCCAATGGCATCTGGTTGCTTCAGGAGTACAAAGATCCTCAAACCACTTGATAAAGAATCTGACCGTCTTGTAGGTGGGCGGCCACATGATCTTTTGACATCCCGTGGGATCCAGTTGGTAATGGCTCTAGTCCAGTGGTCATCTCCAAATAGCATTACATGTCCAGCCCATCTGATTTTTGATGCCTTGGCAAACAACACAGCGTCCCTGACTCTGGAACAGCGACGGAGGTCGGAGCTCTGGATCCCTTCTTTCACTTGAGTGAGGTAGAACTTTACAAGAAGTAACTGCCAACCCCATCAAAAAATGGGGAGAAAAAATGAACAGAAACTTCCAAAAAGAAGAAGTTCGAATGCCAAAAAGCATAAGATAAAAAGTGTTTTCATCATTAATCATCAGGGAAATGCAAATCAAAACAACAATGAGAAATTATCTCACACCACAGAGATTGGCATACATCCAAAGAGCAAGAGCAACCAGTGCTGGTGTGGATGCAGGGAGAAAGGTACTTCATCTACTGTTGGTGTGAATGCCTACTGGTTCAGCCCTCTTGGGAAAACAATATGGACGTTCCTCCAAAAACTTTTGCTCTTTTTTTCACTTTTTGGGTCAGACTCAGCAATGCTCAGGGGTTACTCTTGGTTTTGCACTCAGGAATTACTCCTGGCAGTGCTCAGGGGACCATATGGAGTGCTGGGGATCAAACCCAGGTCAGCTGCATGCAAGGCAAATGCCCTACCTGCTGGACTGTTCCTCCAGCCCCTCTCTTGCTCTTTTTGTCTGCTTCCTTCCTAGCATACAACATTGTTTTGTTTGCATTTGCCCATAATTTCTCTTCCTTTTTTTTGTTTTACATTTTTCCTACAAGTTTCGCTAAGATGCCAGCTTTCTTTACTATCTCACTCTATGACAAAAATGTCTATGTCCCACAAGGAAACATTTGTTAACTGTCAAAGGAATGAGTAAATTATCTATCTATGGTAAGTATACAGTGACACAGTAAGCCCAAGATAACATAATTGCTCTATTTTTGTCTCTAGATTGACCAGTCACTAGCAACTTTTATTAGGAGAAGTAAATTTAGGTTCAGTTGAAATGGCCACAATCCCAAGTCCCTACCAACTTGGGTCTGCAGCACAAGTATGTTCCTAGGAACAAGCCCCTACAACTCTAATCTTCCTTTCCTGTTGGAGAGCCTACAATTAGAACAGACAAACAGTAAAGTGAAATGGGCTGGGGCAGAGGCTAGGGACCAGGCCAAGAGACTTTGGTCCTTTTACAGCTCTAGTAGTCTGACATGCTGATATGAAGCAGGAGCTGGCGACCACTGTGATACCAGTTCCTTAATGTACTCCAGCAACAGGGTCCATCTTAGATGAGAATAGGGATGACTGAAGGGGAAAGATGCTTCCAGATCAGAACCTGCCCAGGGACTCTAACTTGGATATAGAAGGGGGATGTTCATTTTCTCAGTATTAAAAAAAAATTCTATCTGTATGCAATCCATGTGCCCTCAGTTGCCACAACAATCATTGATATATAATTTCAAAGCTATGATTTCTTACTGCTAACTGGGATATGAAAAGAACATTTATTCAGAAACTTTTGACTTTCAGTAAATCAGATGTAAATTTCAAGAATTAGTCTCATGTATGCAGAGAAATTTTTTGTATAAATCCACAAAATGTCCAAGAAAAGTAAATAATGAGTATTTCATTTCCCTCTGTATAATTTGGCTAATAATACAATGCTCATATTATAACAGTATTTGGGTAACATAATGATATCATATTCACCACAAGTTCCCTGAGTTTACTTAACCAATTACTTTTCTGATTCTTCAGGTATCATTAAAGTCATCTATCTTAGTGTACAAATAAACAGATGTGTATCACAGCGGAGATCCAAATATAATCCCAGATACCCAATAAATGTATGAAAGAGAAAATATTTATTCCTAATATTCTACTTAATTACAATATTTGCAGAAGAAATAATACAAGCTGATGATAAAACTAAAGGTTTTAAGACCTAATTTTATTATATTCTGTAAGCAATGGTTTTAAATACTTGCAGCTAAATTTATCAAGATGACTTTTCCATTCACAAGGGGCTAAATGCAATTTTTCAAGCAATAGGCTAGAGTCATGGTAGATTGTTAGTGTTGGATAACTTTTATCAAACATTACCTCATGCTTTGGAACTATTATAGTTTGTAATGAGCATATACCAAGCTAAGATGATGCCATTAGCTGCTTACATATAAGACAAAGATGTCTAATGGACCGATATCACACATTTCCCCATAGCAGCAGGGCTTACTTTACAATGGGCTATTTTGCTAATTGATTGTAAAATAGTATACAAGAAAGTGGCTTTAATGTATTTACCCCTGTAGACAAGGAGGGGGCAAATGCTTTGCAAGCAATTATCATGAATTATTACACTATCTAAAAAACAATTACTGTAGACTCATGTGTTTCAGTTTTCCAAGTTTATTACCGTTAGCAAGCACACAGTAAAAATAATTGAGCAAGCCACTCGAATCAGCACTTTCAAACATAACATCTTAAGTAAGGGGAGTCTTGTGTATCCCTTCTGCTCTGCACCCCCATTGATCCCCCTACTACAAAAAGGACTTTTCTTCTTGAATGCTCCAAGTACGTTTAAGAAAGGAATTGAACAATGGCTGTAATTTAGAAGCGCAATTAGGTGAGCCAGTTTTTCTTTCTTTCTTTTCTTTTCTTTTTTTGAACTCAATTACCCACTGCAACCAGCACACAGTTGCTACTACCTCCCTCCTATAGTCCCAGCTGTTGTTCCTGAATATCAGTCAGGGTGATGTTACTCAGCCAGAGAAGCTGAGACTAAGTGAGGTCCCTAGAGGGGGTCTGGCTAAAATGAAGCTCTTTTCCCTCTTTCTACCTTACTGACAGCATCTGTTAGGCTGGTTCCCTGGGGCATTATGCACCTTCATTGAAAAAATGCTCTACAGACTGAGTCCAGCCAACCTTCTTCCTTGGCATGTCTCAAAACTGTGAGTTCAATGAAAGAGAATTGGCTCTGTGGAATGACATTAAATGAACAGGGTCTTTTCAAAAAAGAGGTCTGGCCATCTTCCCACCCCATCTCCCTCAAATTCTCTCTTTATGATTGCAAACTTTGCACACTCTGGTCTCTGTCCACCTCTAGTCTTTTTGATACTGAATCCCTTGATCTCTTTCCCCACAGGGTAGGGGCACATACAGTTTCTGTTGCTCACAAAACTTTTTATTCACCACCTACATCTAGTAAATACCTAACCAAGTCTCAGAATTTTAACTCAAGCTTACCTTCTTCTGACTCCCTAATAAGAACCCTTCACCCAATTTCCTGCGATATCAGGGTAGTTTTTTCTCAGGGTGCCATACCTTTTTCCTCTAAACGCGTTCTGTGTTTTCAATCCGGCTTACTTGATGATACAAATGCATGTGTTTCTACTTATCTTCATCACTGGTGTGGTATTTAGCATATAATCAACACTAAAGGGATATTTTTGAATGAATGAATATATATGATAGAGTCAGAAAAAAATACATATACATAAGCAGAAACCAGAATGGATATAGATTTATAGTAATGTAGAATCAATTCTAGTGGTCACTGAATATCTAGATAAATAAAAATCTTTTAGGAGGGAAAAATCAAGAGTAAAAGAGCAAATGCGGGGTATCTTGAATACAGTAAGCCAAGAAGCTGTGTGAGAAATTAGATTTAGGGCCCATAGAGATAGAACAGTGGTTAAGGTGCTTGCATTGCATGCCACTGACCCCATCACAAATACGGTTTCCTGAGCACTCAGCCAGAAATATGCCCTGAATACCACCACTGGTTGTGGCCCACTCGCTGCCTGCTAACAATAAAGAAAAGAAAGTAAGAAAAAATGAGTTTTAAATTTGGTAGGTGATATAGGGTTAAAGCTGAGTAAGGTATCAATAGCATCCAACACAGCACAAACCAATAACAGCTTGAGCTAGAGTGAGAAGTTGCCTAAGAGGAGGGGAAACAGATGGAAATCTGCAATGGAATATAGGATAGGTGCCACCAGACTAGAAGGATTTTAGAGGAAAATAAGAAATTGGGAAGTGAAAACACTGAGGTATGAATAGCCAGACAGAAGTTAACTAATTCTTACCAGCTGCATGTTGTTGTCTTTGAAGATGGAAGAGAACAATCTGTTTGAAGGAGAAAAAGGGAGCTAGGGGAGATAGTGAGAGCAGTGGAAACGCTAGGAAGGGGCTATACGACTAGGCAACAAATTGGGAGCAAGGTTCTCAGAAACCAAAGGATGCAAAATCCTGACAGAAAAGAACCCCAGAATGTCTTCAATGGAAGTACCAGCAAGGAAGAGAAGGCAAGTCACCACTACATTGAGAAGTGGTGAGGTACAGAGAAGTGAAAAAAAAACAAACCATGGTATAGCTTTAGCCTTCATTAGGGATTAAGATACAGGATCTTGGATTATAGCTCAATGGTACAGCACATTGGGCTGTACCATTGAGCTATAATCATGCTACCCACCGTCAGAGCCTGGCAAGCTACCCGTGTCATATTTGATATGCCAAATACCAGTAATAATTATAGACCTCATTCCCATGACCTGATGGAATGGTTTGAGGCTCTTTATGTTCCTGGAGCAAGGAGGTGTCCTGGGCTCTACTTGCATGAGACAGGTCATATGGAGATGTTACTGGTGCCCGCTCGAACAAATCGATGATGAACGGGAGAGACAGTGACAGTGGTACAGCACATGCTTGCCTCTCTGAGGCCCTGAGGTTCAATCCCCAGCATCCCCAAAGAAAAAGCAAGAGCTGCAGCTATAAATAAAATCTACAGAGAAGAGGGACTGGAGTGATAGTACAGTGGGTAGGGCAGTTGCCTTGCACATGGCCAAACTGGGTTGAATCCCGGCACCCCATATGGTCTCCCAAGCATTGCCAGGGTAACTCCTGAGTGTAGAGCCAGAGTAAACCCTAAGCATCAATGGGTGTGACCAAATAGACAAAAAAAATCTTCAGAGAGGAAAACATCCTCCTAAGAAAAAAGATTGGTGTATACACTTTCCAGTTTTTTCATGTCTCTCTGCAAAAATAAAAAGGCAGAAAGCAGCTTATTTCAACTCATGTTTGAAGGTGAAGGCTACACTACCAGAGAAAAAGGAAAACTTTTTCAGAAGTCATGTGACAGAAACACCAGTGGCCACAGGGTGCTCAGGTCTCCTGGAAGGTCACTCATGGCCATCTGTTCATAGACAGGGCTGAGCATTAGTAATGTGTACAGCAACCCAACTGCCTGAGGATACCCAGCGAATTTCCACTGCAGCATCAGGGACATTAGCCAGGACATGTCCATTCAGTGACCTTTCTCTAATAGAATGATAGATAGCCAACCTGTCAAGGAGACCCTTAGTCCTGTAAGACCTGGCCATCTGAACAGCTGAGAACTGTACAGAAGAGAACTGTACAGGTGGAACTACCAGCATCAGGAAACATTAGCAAAGGAGGGGGCACATCCTTCAGCCACACACAAGTTGGCAGCTCTGAAAAGTAGAGTTTGGGGAAAGAATTACTATTGACAGCCCCAGAGATTTTTCCAACATACTTTTAATTGATGACCCCATTATATCCTTTCTAAAGGCATTTTTTCTTTTTGGGTCACACCCGGCAATGCTCAGGGTTTCTCCTGGCTCTGCAATCAGGAACCACTCCTGGCGGTGCTCGGGGACCATATGGGATGCCGGGGATAGAACCTGGGCTGGAATGGGCCGGCTGCATGCAAGGTAACGCCCTACCCACTGGGCTATTGCTCCGGCCCTCTAAAAGGCATTTTAAAGCTTAATAAATGATTACTTACTATGGAGCACAGTACAATCCCTTACAAGCTAGAGATGGTCTCGTGAGTCAATTGTAATTACCGGGCATTTGCAGCTCAGGGATGTATAACTATATTATTGTATCCCTATTATTTTATGAAGTCAAGACAAGGAAACAAATCATGGTAAATGAATTAATCTCTTTACAAAGGGCTCATAATATCGACACAAAACTTAAAAAACTTGTAGAACCCTCAAAACTCTATCACTAATAAATCATCAGCCCTTTTTCTAACTTTTCTTACTCCTTGGTCTGTTATGTCCAAAAGGGGATAGAAGGGTAAAAAAAGGGAGCATTGAGAGAGAAAAAAAAAAATGGCAGAGGAGAACTGCCAGAAGGAAAACAAGGAAGGAAGGAAGGAAGGAAGGAGGAAGGAAGGAAGGAAGGAAGGGAGGAAGGAAGGAAGGGAGGAAAGAAGGAAGGAAGAGAGGAAAGGAAGGAAGGAAGAAGAAGGAAAGGAAGGAAGGAAAAGGAAGGAAGGAGGGAGGGAAGGAGAGGGAGGGAAGGAAGGAAGGAAGAAGGAAGGAAGAAAAGGAAAGGAAAAGGAAGGAAGGAAGGAGGGGAGGAGGGAGAGGGGAGGGAGGGAGGAGGGAGGAGGGAGGGAGGAAGGGAAAGGAGGGAAGAAGGAAGGAAGGGAAAGGAAGAAGGAAGGAAAAGAAGGAGAAGGAAAGGAAAAGGAAAGGAAAAGGAGAAGGAAGGAAGGAAGGAAGGAGGAAGGAAAGGAAAGGAAAGGAAGAAGGAGGAAAGGAGGAGGGAAGGAGGGAGGGGAAGGGAAGGAAGAAGGAGGAAGGAAGGAAGGAAGAGGGAAGGAAGGAGGAAAGGAAGGAAGAAGGAAGGAGGGAAGGAAGGAAGGAAGGGAAGGGAAGGAAGGAAGGAAGGAAGAAGGAGGGAAGGAAGGGAGAGAGGAGGAGAGGGAGAAGGAAGGAAGGAAAGGAAGGAAGGGAGGAAGGAAGGCAAACTCAAAAGGAGAGAAGGGTGGGAAGGAGAAGGAAGGAGGGAGACAGGCAAGAAATTATATTTTTTCTTATTGCTGTTGTAACAAATTGCCACAAGCTTACTGACTTAAAAACCACACATTTATTCTCTTACAGATATGGAGGTCAAAGCCTAAATCAAAGTGTTGGCAGGTTGTGCTCCGTCTGGTGGCTTCAGGGAGAATCTGTTTCCTTGTCTTTTCCAGCTTCTAGCAACCACCTGCATTCCTTGGCTCTCACAGCCCTTTCCTCTATGTTAAAGGCACATCACTCCAGCCTCTGCTTTCTTTGCTCCATTTATCCTTCCTTTGCCTTTGAGCTTCTTGCCTCACTGACGAGAAACCTTAGTATTATGCTCAGCCCACCTAGATAGCCCAGAATGATTTCCATGTCTAGACATTATTGACTCCATCCTATCTGTACAATCTCCTCCATAGGTAACATGTTCACAGGTTCCAAGGATTAGGATATAGACAACTGGGGGGTGCATGTTTTCAATTGCCACAGTACATGAATAAGTGTGGGAGGAATGAATGCAAGAAAATATGACAATTGGAACCACTATGCAATTTTGATAGTGAATAACCTTCAAGTCACAAGACTGTAATAGCTCTTTAGCAGCTTTTCAATATAGTTACAGCTATAATCTGATTTTCTCTTTAAAAGATATCTTTTCAGATGAATGTCAGTTAATGTGGTTTATCCCTAATTGCAAATAAGAATTCGAGAGTAGAGTAGCTGGCTGAACTGCGGACCCCTATTTATCCACCTCCCAAGGAACTGCCAGACAATGAGCAAGACCAACTTGCTCTTGACAAATGTCCACTTCTCTGCCCATTGCAGGACTCTTAGCAGCTGACTTTTCTGCAAATAACATTTTAGAATGGGTGATGAGGCTAAAAAGCATTAAAAAGCTCTTACATCTTCAAACTATTTAAAAAGAGTTATATGGATCACCATTACCCACCTCAATGCTTTTCTGCCAAGAATTCCTATCACCCTGGGCATAGTCACTCTCCACATATATTTTCAGAGTCATAGAGTCACAGTTCTGTATATAATTACCCCCTCATAGGAATTACTCTCTAAGATCTGTTTCCAAAGGGTATCACACGCAAATCTGGGGACTGTTCAATGGGTATTGTCTTACAGAAATGTGGACTGGAGAAGAGAACGCACAATTTATTGCAGAACAGTGCAAGAGCTCAAGACCCCTGAACTCTCTTATCTTTAAAATCCCCATTGACAGTGCATGGGGTCAGGGCATCTGAATCCCAGTTTACTTTCCCTTTTATGCTTTTTTAAACTGACTTGTTGACATAAACTTCCCTCCTCTAGATGGGGCTGGTGCAAAAGTCAAATTTGTCAGGACAACCCTTGAGTAAGGCAACAGCAAAAAAGTAGGTCTAGCTGTTAGTTACTTTAGGTCAGGCAAGCTCTTTCTTCTCTCTTAGTCTCAGTTTTCAGGGAGGAATAAACTTCAACATCTCAACATCATTAAGAGGGCAAGCCAAATTGTGAGAAATGTGTTCAAAAAACAGTGTCTGCAAAGCAGCTATTACTTCAGGAAACTGAACTCATATTTTGTGCAATTGTGCTCCTACCATCTACATGGCATTATAACTGAATACATCCTATCTTAGCAAAATCTCATTGATCAAGAATCAATTCTCAACCTCTCAGCATATGCATACACATATATGAACATCATAATTGCTATAGCCTATCAATGCTCTCAGGATGCTTCTAGTTCACTGTGCTAGAAATGACTCTGCCTTTTTCAGACTTTCAAGTAATGGAAAAGAGAAGGAATATTGGTAGCTATTTATAATTCAAGGTAATTGATTATGACTTTAAGAAAGGTTTGCCATGGTGTTTTATGAAGTATAAAAGACCACAGAAAGTAGTACTGGGGGAAGAGTGAGAAAACAGAATGTCATCTAACTCCCACTCACACCAATCTTGGAGTTAATAAGGAAGACTACTGCAGTAAATGAGAATCTTAAAGAGCCGAGATTGTAAACCTTTGCATACCTGCAGGCTCACATTGGTCTGCAGAGCATCAATTGAAAGGCACCATGATAGAAAATAAAATTTAATTTACAACGACATATACACCCGGGTCCTATAAAGTCATTTAGTCTAAAACATCCCAAAGCTGACCTAGTTATAGGCCAGAGAGATGACA